>JAXBDA010009227.1:0-12998 GCA_036023075.1 Gaultheria prostrata
GGCAGCAACGGAGCGACGTGCGGCGACGGCAACAGGTAAGACCCCGCCCACGGTGGAGTTGGATGCAGATCTCTCTTCGCTGGAACCCGGTCATGGATGGCTTTGGGTTGATCGTTTCGTTGCTGTTTTTCGATTTTGGTTGTATGTTGTATTTTGTACTTTGCTTTCCGATGTACCAAAAAAAAAAAAGTAATTCTCTAAATCCAAATGAACACTTTCGCAAAATGATTTTTGTCACATCTTCTTTCTTGCTCCACCATCAAGAACTTGGTGCTGGGCTTAAGCCATTTTGGTCATGTTTTTAGGTTCCAAAAAGTTATTGGACATGTGGTCTATATGGGAAATTGCAGATGATATTCAAATTTCAAACAACCCGTGTACATTATCGAGTGGGGATAGGACTTTGTGTGGTCACCAGGGAAAAAACCCGTGAAATATCCAATAGCATGTACCGGTAGGGACTCCTCAAATAGGATTCAAATGGGAAAAAAAATCATCTATGTTATTGGCAATAGCTTGGAAGAGTCAAGTATTCCTGTCCCCAGGCTTAACACAACTAGACTTGGATTTTGCCTCCACAAGCACTCTGTCCTGAAGCCCAAAAATTCTATATCAAACTGGTTAATTATGGCCTCCAACAGTAACGGTCTGTTCTTGACGTTACCAAAGTCTGAGGTCTTTCAGTACTACTTCAGCTTCCCCTTAACCTACCTTAGCTTCTTCATAATTCTAAAGCAAGCCAAACCTTGGACAGGGATAGAGTTTCAAGTATCTTCAATCATCTGAGAGAACTTAGAATTTGATAGGCAAGCATCAACGAATCTAAAAGGCTTAGGCCCCCAGTCCTTGACCTCATCTGAAAGCATTACTGGGCTATGATCTGAAAATCTGAAATACTTCTTCGCAGTCCCCATTGAAGGAAGTTAAATTGACAAGCCACAGGAATCTGTCCAACCTCCCGAGATCAATTCAGGGCATGCACATTAACAATTACACAATTGAAATCATTGGAAATGGTACCTCTGACCAAAAGGAAGTGTTTTCGGATGATAATTTCCTCTGCACACAGCACTTGTTGGTTCTACATGGTGATAGTACCTCCTGAAGAACCTTCAATAATTGATAAGCACAAAATATTGATGAGCCATATCGTACATTGTTAGTGAAGGAGAGAACGAGGGGTCACGGTGGTGGTCCGAGTTTTTTTGTAGCTATCTGTAATGATGGTGGTTCGTGGCTGCAGCACACGAGTTTGTGGCGAGGCAATTGCCGGAGATCTGTCAACACAAGGAGCATTAGTGGAAGTTCGTCCGATCTCTTAACTGTCGTGGACTTCGCACGTTAAGAAATTTTTTGATGGACTAAATGCTCCAATTAATGTTTCCAGTGGATTGTTGACCGAAGTTTAATTTGATGGTTAACATGAAGTCATTGATGACAGAAGCGACCAACATTGTTAAAGCCTTAAAGGAGTTCGAACTTCGAAATACTAAAATGTGAGCCTCGTCTCGTATATGGAACAGGACATTAAAAATAGAGCTATAACTAAAAGTTCAACAAAAGCATCCGAGGAAACCGGCCGTAAAATTAGTAGTAGAATATTATAGAATTGAATTTCATAGATATTTTAAAGATTGTTGGTCTATTATCTTGTCATTTTTTATTTTCTTTTGTCATTTGTGTTGGGATTCCACCCCGTGTGGGCCAGATGGGCTTAGGTTCAGTTGGGAGTGGTGTAGGGTTTTTCATTGTAACTCTATAAATACTTGATATGTGTCTCTTTATTTGATGTGACCAAAAGAGAGAGAGGCAGTGAGTAGGAGAGAGAGATACTCGAGAGAACTTGTGAGGCTTTCATTATAGTGAGATGGAGTGTGAGTGTGTAACACAATCACGGATTTTCTCCGGATTATAGTGAAAACCCCCTCCCCGTAGAAGTAGGTCCGATTTGGCCAAACCACGTATATTGTGTCTTTCTTTCTCGTGATTTATACTGCTTTTGTGCGTGTTTGGGCATAACAAACTGGTATCAGAGCTTGGGTTGAAGCACCGGAGAGCAAAGAACAGTTGGATAATCACTCGGAGGCCTTTGGAGCATCGTTTGAAGACTAGTCGGATAAAATAATTAACGAAAATTATTTTTGATCAGTGGGTTAGGTGCAGCTCTCGGAGACGAGTGCAACGTTGTGTAGCACGTCGTATTTGGTCACCGGAGTACGGCGTGGGTGCGCTTTGTACACAGGCGGGCGGAGGCGAATGGTGGCACGGACTGAGCTTGGATCAAAAGATATCGGATTCGGATTTTGAGCACAGAGGCTTCTTCGTCTCGTCGAGATACCCACAAATAATTGTATTTTGAGCTTGGATCAAAATACCCCACGTATTTTCATTTTTTTAGCATAAAGGTTGCCTTTACTTTTCTCTTACATAACATTTATGTAATTGCCAAATCGGAGAGAGAGAGAGAGAACCTTGAAATTGGAAACAGGCATGAGAATTTGACAAAAATCTACATAAATATTACATATTTATCCAAACAAGAATGATACATGTACAACAAAAGTCTCCAACGTATGGCTCCAACACACTCACATGGGGTGTGGAGCCCGTGCACACCCCATATGAGTGTGTTGGAACCATGTTGGAACCATGTTGGAGCTGATTGTTGTACATTTATCATTTTTGTTTTCCAAATATAATCTCAGTCATAGGATCAATTTATTTATGAATGATTGGATTTGTAAAGTTGAGAACCGTCCACCTTAGCAGTAGAATTTATGGGGATAATTTTAGACGGTTGGATATGAGGTTGAAAATTGAGCTGTTTTATTATGTAGATGATGATATGCATTAAACATTATAGATATCCCACAGATGCCATAAGTGTCTTCAATACATATCAGAATTATATGCATCTACTGCTGTTGTATGTGTGGCCTGGTGATTGGGGGGATGATTTCTCCCTTCAATTCCTTTCTCCTTTTTGAAAATGATTGACATGAAAATAAAATAAAATAATTAGCCCTTGCCACCAAATAATTATGGTTATTTTTTGGGGGTAAGGAGATAGAATTATAATAAATCAAAAACACCGGCCTAAAACTGCCAGCAAAAAATCACCTACACAAAATAATAAAAAAATAAACAAAAAAGTACATAAAATGAAAACATCGGAGCCATTGCCACGCCCCCGCCTCCATCGTTGTCAGGAGTCCGGATCTAAAAATCCCAGAGCTGGCTCTCCCCTTTGCCCAAAAATCAAGGAGCTCAAACGCCACGGGAAGTCGCCGGAAACCAAGTGGGTGAAGCAAAAAAGGAGAGGAGAGGAGAGGAGGAGGAGGAAGAAGGTGGGGGGGTGGGCTGTGGGAGAGGTTTCTCCCTAGGTTTCCAGATCCAGTGACAGACCCCCCCCCCCCCCCCCAAATAATTATGTTCGCAGGAATTTATGTTAATGATAATGGATGTAAATATAAAAGAATGAAAAAGTATAAGATTTGCATTAAATGATATACTCTCTCCGTCCCATTTTGATAGTTCAGTTCAGTCTACAATGCAATTTTTAAATTGTTAATATCTTTGAATTTATAATGAATTTTATATGCAATATGGATCTCATATGATAGATCTCAATTAGTTCTATTATACAAAAAAATTTAAATCTTTGAAAATGTTGTAGATTGAAAGATATTAACAATTTAAAATTATATTAGAGACCGAACTGGACTATCAAAATGGGACGGAGGGAGTAATACCAATGTCATTATACAAATAAGAAAAGATATCAAGACATCTAAGATATCTATGAAATGTCATGCATATCATTCAATTTTTTTTTTCTTAGCATAAGAAAAGAGATTTATTACTTTGAACGTTGAAGGGAAAGATTAAACGGATTATGGATACGACGGCATCACAATCGAAAACAAACACTTGGACAATTATATGCTACCCACAACTCTGATTCAAATGTACAAGGATGCATGGCAAGGGCGAAAGAAAACACGATCCCTCTGTCCCAAAAAGTTTCTTCTACTTTCCTTTTTTTGTTGTCCCACAATATAGGGCAAATTTAAAAATTTCAACGAAGGAATGTTGTAAAATTCCATTTCTACTGTTGAGATGTTTTTAACAATCAAATAATGAGACCAAAAGAAGAATTCGATCTTGTTTGGTTTGGTTTCTGGGTTTGGGTTTTGGATAATGATTGGAAGGATAAATTGGGATAATAATTAGAAATATGGGTAATGATTGGGGAGAGATAGAGAGAGAAATGAGAATAATAATTGGAGAGAAATGTGAGTAATGATTAGGAAATAATGGAGAAAATCGGTCTTAAAACTCAAAACGAACAAGGTCCTTAAAGTGGGCTCTAAAATTTTGAAAAACTACTTTGACTACATTGGCGGCAAGACTTTCTGCTTTCCGGAAAACAATTTAAATTCAAAACTTGATTAACTCCTATTTTATTAGAGTAAACAAATGAATGGCAAAAAAAAGTTACAAGTTTTTGGTACCATTGTGTATTATACATAAAATGTTGAAATTTAAAATTAGGACAAACATTTTGAGACGGAGGGAGCAGAAAATATGAGAGAGAATATGGTCATTAAATATTTCTTCCAAATACCATTAGTTTTTGGGAGATCTGTTGAACACAACATTAAAAAAAAAGAGAATGAAAATCATTTCCCAGAATTAAAAAAAGGGTCTTGTATACCTTTGCCCAATACAATATGTACATTTGGGTGCAGACAGAGGACCCTTTCAAACTCTCTCTTCCTTGATAATATATGCGAAATAGGCAGGATTGATCAACCGTACCCGTCCCTTTCATTTCTTTCTCAATTCCTCACCCTGAATAGCACCTCGAGCCTCTCTCTAACTAATTAATACCTGGTACCACGTGGCGCAACTCGCTCGGGGTACAAGTTTTTCTCCCTCTATATATACGAAGTACGTACCCGAATTAGAACCTGAACAGAGACCTAGGAGAACATAATCCATGGATGTTACCAATGTTATCCAAGATCATGCAAGCCATGGCCGCCTGAGTACTGTTAGCTCCAACCAACATCAAGTTGAAATAATAACAGTCCCACTCATCCCATGCCACAGCCATCTCGACCAACTCCTCCACCTCTCCTGCCTCATCTCCTCCGTTTACAACATCCCCGTCCACTTCGCCACCACCGCCACCCATATCCGCCAGGCCAAACTCCGTTTCAACTCCCAAATCCTCCTCCAAAATCCCCACATCCACTTCCACGAATTCCCCACCCCTCACTTTCTCTCTCCTCCCCCCAACCCATATTCCTCCACCAAATTCCCTTCTCATCTCCAGTCAACCTTTGAAGCTGCTTTCCACCTCCGCCAACCCATGGCTGAGCTCCTCCGTGAGATCTCCGCCACTGCCAGACGGGTTGTCGTAATCCACGACACCTTCATGGCTTATGTGGTTCAGGATATAGTTACCCTTCCCAATGCTGAGTCTTATATGTTCAGTTCTATACCTGTTTTGCATAGTCTTTCAAGAGAATTGAAGGATGGTGAATCTCTTCAATCCTTTGAAGAACTAAAAGCTATACCATCTTCTGAACAATACCTCCCTCCTGAGTTTATTAATCTTCTCTCTCCTCATGCCGAGTGTTTCGCTATACCGGCTGGAACTATATTCAACTCCTGCAGATCAATTGAAGGTAATACTCTCTCCGTCCCATATTACTTGTCATGTATTCTAGTATTTTAGAATGTGTAGTGGGCCGAATATAATATGGATCGGACCACAACCCAGTTGGCTGGGGCTGGACCAGAGCCGGCTTATAAATTTCGGAGGCCTAAATAGAATTTATTAAACGAGTCCCACCCTATAGTTTGCATATAAAAATTGGGTCTTAAATTCGAATTAGGCCATTTTTTATATGGAGGGCTTACACAAAAATTATATTGCGTCTAATATATATATGTAGAGTTTCTAAATAATTAGGGGCCCTAAAATTTTGATTTTTTGATAGACCTAAAGCCCAATCTTCTTAGAATTCATGTATAAGCCGGCTCTGGGCTGGACAATAGTAACTAAGTTGCCAGCCAACATACCTGACGGACCGAATGATCGTGGGCCGAGTAAAGGCCCACCTCGCTTCGTTTGGCGCATTAGGTTAGGGGTCTTGGGTGCGCTGACCATCCAAGGGCCGAAGGTCAAGGAGTTACCCATGCGTTAAGGTCAAGTATCAAGACCTCTTGGGCCGAACAGTCAGGGCCGATAGTTCTGTGTGAACCCAGAACATATAAACTGTTATCTGGGTCTGGTGGTTTCGGCTCGGGCCCGACCCGGGAGGACCGTTAGGAGGTTCCTCGAGCACATGAGAGGTACTGCGTGGGCACACGAATGGAAGCTTCCAGAACCTTCTAGAAGGCTAAGTGGCAGAGCATGCACTCGTTCCGGGCACGATAGACTTGGAGAACAAGTACATCCATGCCTATAAATCCTAGGGGATAAACACTAGAGAGGTACACACTTCTGAAATCTAAATCTTTGTCAAGTTGCCCTCTCTGTCTCTCCCCATTCACTAACTTGATCGTCGGAGTGCCCTCTGGTAAGTAGCTGAGGTGGCACTAATTGGTTTTTCAGTGACCGTAGGTTCAAGGAGAGGAAGGAGCTTCTGATTCGCTTTGAGGAAGATCCACCGCTTAATCACCCCCATAGAATATCTCAAAGTTCTTGTCCACTTTGAAAAGTCAACCAAAAAAGTGTGTAAATTTCTACAAATTACCACTCATAAAGTAGCTTTTAAGAAAGAGAATAAGAGGTAGCATTGAAAAAATGTGTCGGTCCTGCTCATAGGCCTTTCTTGTCTAGTATTTACACCTACCAATTGAACGTAAACCTTTGTATTAACAACTCTGAGTGGTACATGTTCGCCAAAAAAAAAAAATAACGCTGAGTGGTTATGATTCAGAACAAGTTCACTTTGCGAGTATTTGTTTGGGTTATATATGAAGTATTATTATTTTTATTTTTTTTAAAACATAGGTGCAGTTGCCAATAATGATTATTCGTATTTTTGTGAACGAAATGAGACGCGTGAATTTGTAAATTAAGGTCAGAGATTTAATTCTCACACTATATATTCATTTTTCCTTTTGTTAAAATTAATTTGCTACAGGTACTTTCATTGATTTACTGGCAAAGCAAATGAATGGTAGAAACAAGAAGATTTGGACAGTTGGGCCATTGAATCTTGACACAAAAAGTGACAAAACAGAGCCGAATAGCCGACACAAGTGTTTGGAGTGGCTTGACAAACAAGCCCCAAAATCTGTGTTATAT
Source organism: Gaultheria prostrata (assembly GCA_036023075.1). Taxonomy (NCBI): domain Eukaryota; kingdom Viridiplantae; phylum Streptophyta; class Magnoliopsida; order Ericales; family Ericaceae; genus Gaultheria; species Gaultheria prostrata. The sequence continues at coordinate 7,328 of JAXBDA010009227.1, forward strand.
GTCTCATTTGGAACAACTATATCAATGAAGGATGAACAGATCAAAGAGCTTGCAATGGGGTTAGAACAGAGCAAACACAAGTTTATTTGGTTAGTGAGGCATGCAGATAAAGGAGACATTTTTGCTGGAGATGTGAACAGTGCTAAACTACCAGAAGGGTATTGTTGGAATTTTAAGTTTCAAAAATTGTTGCGATCCCATATGGGGTGTCTAAATTCTTTTTCTTCTTCTTTTCAATACTATTGATTATGAGCAACGATAGGAACACAACTCCGGCCATATTTGCATTCAGAGCCCTTCAATGCACATGGGTCCACATACATCGAACAGCTCCGAACACATTGTGTCTGGAGTTGTGTTTTGAAGTTGTGAATGAGACAAATATGACTTTTAGAGTGACTTGTAATTGGTATATGATCCCGTATGCGCTAAGTTAATAGTTTATTGTCTCAATGCCAACAGGTACGAGGAAAGGGTGAAACAATTCGGGTTCATGGTGAGGGATTGGGCACCCCAAGTGGAAATTTTGGGGCACCCATCCACGGGTGGGTTTATGAGTCATTGCGGATGGAATTCGTGTTTGGAGAGTATAGCCACGGGAGTGCCCATAGCTGCCTGGCCAATGCACTCAGACCAACCTAGAAATGCTTTTCTGGTTACAAATATATTGAAGGTTGGTTTGGCGGTTAACGCAAGGGAACAGGGAGAGGAAATAGTGACTTCGTCTACCATTGCAAGTGTTGTCAAGAGGTTGATGGAATCAAAAGAAGGGGAAGAGATGGGGAAGAGGGCGGAAGCGATTGCCGGTGCCGTCCAACAGGCGGTGAAGGAAGGTGGTGGTTCTCGCTTAGAATTGGATTCATTCATCGCCCACATAACTAGGCAGCAACCACCAATTGAAAATTGAACAAATCTCGTTATGCATATTGCGATAATAGTATTTTAGTGTGTGTTGAGGTACAACAATGAATGTGTTAATTGCAATAAAAGTAATTTAAACAGAATATCGTTTGGTATGAAAATATCTTCATAGAAAAACCTATTTACATATCATCATCCTCGGTTCATCAATGATGGTTGACTTGGTATGAAAATATCTTCATAGAAAAACCTATGAAAATATCTTCATAGAAAAACCTATTTACATATCATCATCCTCGGTTCATCAATGATGGTTGACTTGGTATGAAAATATCTTCATAGAAAAACCTATTTACATATCATCATCCTCGGTTCATCAATGATGGTTGACTCTGTAATCTTATTCGATGTTATGTTCAACTTGTGCTGAATGTCATGCACCCAAAAATTTTGTTCAGAAAAGCATCTAACAAAAATTGTACGTGTTCGTTATTATCTTAAATGTGTGTGTGTGTGTGCTCGCGCTACATGCTTTGAACGAAATTAGTTTCATAGATTTCGCTTTCTAACAGTAGATGTAGTAGACTGGAGAGCAATAATCCCGACTGATCAACAAATGAGCAATGGCATAGAAAGATTCAAGGGGAAAAAAACAAAACAAAACGGCATAACAACCGAGAGCAAAAATCCCAAATAAGTTGGTACCTTTGCCTCGGACCCCATCCAAATCCAAGAGCTGAAAGGGATGCCAAGGTGCTAACCCAAAGAGGGAGAAGGAGAAAATTACACAGTAGTAAAAAAGAAGGAACCAAAATCTTATTGCAAGTATATTTTCAATATCAATTGCTGAGCCAAACCGAACAGTTGCATATCTTCGAAACCAAACATCAGATCCTGCCCAGGACCATCAACATCCCTCAGTAGAACCTCTAAATTCCTCAAAGCCTGTCAAATCATCTGAAAACCTCTCAAGTCTAGAGCCAAACTTCGCTGAAAACCTCTTCAGCAAAGTAGCAATAGCCTCATTCCTTGGCAATAGCAGCAGATATTACCTTAGAGAGCTCAGCAACCACAATTTGCAAATATAGCAGCCACAGCGACAATATCAAGATAAAAATAGGTACAGCAACCCAAACAGATAGTCCGGTTGGTTGGTGGTTTTTTTTTTTTTTTTTGAACTGTCGAAAATTGGTTGGTTGGTTGGTGGGTGGGTTTGTGGGTTTGCTCCGCATAAAATTGACCAGAATTCGATTCTTCAGGTCAATCTGCAAGAAAATAATTACTCGTGAATTTCCTAGTTCCGGCGTGGAGGGCCTTCTTCTGACCGGACCGAGGGAATTAGTCGAGGTGTGCGTAAGCTGGCCCAGACTGATCATCAAACCAAAATACCGAAAGGAAAAAAAACAGCTACAGCAAGCAGAACCAGCAGATACAACAATGATACAACAGAAACGCTGGAGCCTTGGACAAAAGTTCACCATACAACCCAACATCAAACCCGAAGCACACCCATACACACACTCAAGCACCTCTGCTCCAAAAGTACCAATAAACTACATTCTACTGCAGAATCAGCAGACAAAAACCTGGCATCCATCTAACCACAAGACCAGAGGCACCAACAGCAGCAAAGTCAGCAGAAACATCCCCTTTCCTTGATCTACAGAACCTTACACACTACTAAAAACCAGCAGTAAAATTTAAGCTGCGGGAAATCTTACATGCAAACAAATCCTTGACACCAACATCAATATCTTTATTCTCGGCAGCTGCTTCAACTTGAGTACCAATTGCAGAGTGATCCTAGATAATTTTGCATCAAAACACAACAGAGCAACCAAAGCCAGTGCCACAAGTTGTGCCATTCTCAACTTCTGCATTATTCACCAGCACCTCAAAGTTTCCTACTTCTGCCTCAGAACTTGGACAGAAAAACATTTTGCCCCATCAACTGCATTCCTTGTATTCAACCAAATAGCAGCTACGGTATTATCCATTTCTAATCCAGAAATGCACCTAAACCAACACCTCAACCCAGCATTACCAAGTGCGACACCCTAATCTGCCATCAACTTCCTAACCCTGAGTTTTCTTATCCCTTGACCGCTCCAATGACTTCTTCCTTTCTGACAATAAATATTGGCACTGTAAGAGTTACATAGGAGCTCTGTCTGAACATGTAATTTTTTACATCCGAATGAACACTTTGTCAACAACCTTTAAGCTCATTTCTTCTTTTTGTTTCAACTCAAGAGTGTGTTGGTGGGCCCACCACAAGAATCATTTTGATAATTCAAATAGTTAATCTGTTAGCCTCTTGTGTGCATATTAATCATAATTCAAAAAGAATAAGTTTTTTAATAAATTAACTTTGATTTAAAAAGGTTCTTACAAACATGTAAAAACCAAATGGATTAAAAAATGTCCACCATTCTTTCCACTACGGGCCAATTCGGTAAACTGAATTACGTCGACTGTATTCATATCATTGTAAAGTAAATGCAAAACTAATAGATCTAAATTTAAACCTAACCAACTGAATTTTCCAACTTCAAGCTCAAAAGCATGTTCATCTCAGAACTAAACTCATTAGGAAGCTTTTGAAATACTTCACTACAAAAACCAGATATCATGGTTGTCATTGCCTTTTCAGCATCGATCCCCCTTTGTTGAAAGTAGAATATCAAATCTTCTGTAATTTTGGACGTTCTAGCCTCATGCTCAACGCGAGCTGAAGGGTTCTTTACCTATTTGAAACACGCCAGTAGTCACACATTTAAGTTATTAACCATTGACAAAGCAATTTAAGTGAAGTAGAGAATATAGAGAAGGGATAAAGTACTCATTTTATGAGAATGCACAAACGAAATCTGGAAAACAGTAAAGAGCCATCAAACCTTCATCGAACCATGCATAAAGTATAACCCATAGTCCCAAAAATCAAAGAAAAATAAAGTTGCATTGGTGGAAATGTTGAGGCCTAATAAACAGAAAGACACCTGTGAGGATACCGATGTGAAGTTACATGATTAGGGAGCTACATACCAAAACAAAACAACAAATGGAACCAATTACATTCATTTGCCATCCTGAAAAGCGATATATTATATACCCAGTAAATCAAAGACGCCGCACAACAATGTTAACTGATATCAATAACCAACATGTTGAAAACAAATTGAAAACATGTTAAAAATAGCCAATATGTTGAAAACATGGAGAGAAGTAAAAAGAAATTGAGATTATTGGTACTCAGGAAGCCATATCCTTGGTCATCCATGCACAGTCTTATTAATTAAGCAGTAGAGTAGATAGCATATATCCATTTAAAATCTATAACATCGTTCACAAATGGCCCCGCGATTTTTCATATTTTGAAAAGCATAATAGCCTCATTTGTGATACTATCAAGTTCATCCGAAAGTGTCAAAAGTTCAGTACCTGAAAAGTCCTTAGAATAAAATTCGGCCAAGTGGTTCAACTTTTGCTTGTCAAAACTTGCAAAAGAGTCTGATGAACTTAGACATGCAACACATGAACAATGTCTTGATCTTTTCTTTGCAAAGCCAGGGACAACTTATTTGTAACCCCCAAGATTGATTTCATTAAATGTAGATTGACTACAAACTCAAAAGATTGCATCACATTCAATAAACGAAAGGCTTCTAATTTCTGTTCGAAATTGGATACATCCTCCACTATTACATCAAGCACATCAATTGTAGCTGGAAATATGTTTAGCAAGCTAAGAAAAGTGCCATAATGTTATCTCCAGCGTGTATCACTAGCACGAATAAGAGTTGTCTCTTGATTTAGGTTGTGGCCACTTGGAGTATTACCATTACTACGTGCTTCAACAAGTTTTTCAGCTTACTTCTCATGGAGAATATCACGATGTTTGCATGAGGCTCCAACAAAATTAACGATATTAGAAACCAAAGCAAAGAAGTCAGCAACATGGATATGTTTCTTTGCTACCGCCACAAGAGCTAATTGAAGTTGGAAAGAGTTAGAGAGTTAGATGAAAAATGATTTGGTGTGTGGTAAGGAGGGCAAGTAGTAGTCAGAGAGTTAGAAGAAAAATAATTTGGTGTAGTGAGGAGGAAAAATAATTTGGTGTAGTGAGGAGGGCAAGTAGTTGGGGCAAAGAAATACCATATTTAAGGGGCAAAGAAATATCATATGTAAGGGGCAAACATAACAGATTCTAAAAAATATTATACATATTCTATCAACATTTGCCACCTCAGTGAGGTCAAGTGACCCCGCTTGACCCCCCCTCCCTCCGCCTATATATATATAGGAGGAGGAGGATCTTATAAGGGCTCCCTTACATAAGAATACCGATTTGTCGTTCGAGATTGAATTTCAATGATCCGAGACAATCCGAACCGTTAGATGTGTTTAAAACATGTTTTTAAGGTCCAACGCGTGGATTCGTAAAAAAAAGAATACCCGATAGGGCTTGATCCAATCAGTTTTTGAAAAAATGCTATGTATAACGTTTTATTGAAAAATGTTTGGATCAAGCCTTTTCGGGGATTTTTTTTTTTACGAATCCTCGCGGTAGACCTTGAAAACACATTCTAAACGCATCTAACGGTTCGGATTGTCGAAATTCAATCTCGAACGAAAAATCCCTTACATAAGCTATGTAAGGGAGCCCCTATAGGATCTTCTTCCTATATATATATATACACCAATTATCCTGTCAAGGATCCCGGACCGAAGGGTTTTGGGTGTTTTTAAGGGTTTAAAACATGTTTTTGCATGATCCGAACCGTCCAATGTTTTTAAAACGTGTTTTCCA
>JAXBDA010009228.1:0-12995 GCA_036023075.1 Gaultheria prostrata
CTTGGGGAAATATTGATACGTCATTTCGTTATATTTGTAAACTGATAGTTATGGGTTCATAACACTCGATTAAAGGGATGGTTAGGTAAGTGAGACTTAGTGCGGTGATGCTATGAGATGGATTATGGGATGTGGAAAGGATGGAAATGGGGTTGTGGGAGCCGCACTTGGTCTTGAGCCGTGCCGAAGGTGGTGAATGGGAACATAATGAATGGGAACCAAGTGACGGATTGGTGTTGAGCCGTGTTATGTCTTGAGCCGTGCCCAAAGTGTTGAACGGGAACATAATGAATGGCTAACTTGTTAAGCCAAAGTCCAAAAAATTCCTCAAAAATCAGGCGCATCAAATCCATGAACAAATTTGTAAAACTTTAACTTTGTTGTGTCTACTAAAAAATGAGTAGGTACTGTTCAAGCATCAAAACTCTCTTCCTCTGCTTTTCTCTCTCTCTCTCCCCCATCACTTCACTTTTTTTTACACTATTTTATAGAGTAAAGTGTGCTTTTTGTTTTTTTTTTTTTTTTTTGTAGTTTTTGTAAAGTATAGTACAACTCCCCAACCTGGGAGAATAGTTTTTAGGAAAATATTTTTTTTAGGGAATTGATATTGACACTTCACTTTTCTCTATTGACACTCTTTTTTTTGTCATTATTAGGTAAAATTACCTTTGCACTTTATGAATAGAGACAAAAAAAAGAGTGTCAATAGAGAAAAGTGGAATGCCAATAACAATTCCCTTTTTTTATTAGACTTGATGGGAATAGTAAAGCTTAGATAGATAGTCTGATTTTGTGAATTTTTGGATAAATGACTTGCTAAATTATAAAAGGTGTTTTTAAGGTTAAATTTAGTGTTTTTTTTTTCTTTTGAGGCCGATAAGGATACCCTAAGTTAGCTGAAAGTTATTTGGCCAAAAGTCAACCAAATTTCATTTGGCTAATAGTTAGCTCAAAGTCATTTGGCTAAAAATAGAAAACCACCCCTGGGAGGCCAACTTAATACTCTATTTTCTACCGGGAAGGTTTTTACGCGGCATGACATAATCTCGGAACTTAGATAAAAGAGATCTCAATACACGCTTTTCTTATTTTAGTTGGAGAATTTTGAATTTTACTAAGCTACTAAGGGACAAAGGGAGATTAGTCCACACTGGAATTTATTTTGTCGATCACAATAGTTTATTTTGTAGCACTTGGTTTTTAAACAATCTTGCGAAGGCCAGCTTAATACTACAATATTAGTAAGGAGCTAACGGGTGCAATACCCGTTATCATTTCCCTATTAGTAAGTAACACTTATTTTCGTTCCAAATGCTAGCCTAGAATTAATGTCTGGTCAACTACTTATTGACACTTACCGATATTTAAATAAGTTGATTTTTTTTTGGAAAAAAGGTACAAAATTAAGCTCTATAAAACAACAGCTCCTTCATCAAGGAAGGCCGGCGTGGACTCCACACAGAATTCCCCATTTTTTTGGTTCATAAATAAAATTACACTATTTGGGGCACTGCCATTGAATAATCGGCAATGTTTGGATACAGGAAAACTGGACATGAAACAATTTAGGAAAACTAAATCTGCGATTGAGATTCACAGGCCCCTTGAATACTACAAAAGAAAAGAAAGGATGCAGTTATAAGTTTACTGGCCATTTTGAGTGAGTGATTTGGTGAAATGTGTTAAGGATTAGCAGAAAAAATGTGAGAAGACAACTCTATTATTATTTCAGTTCTGTTTGAGATTGCCTATCCAATGCTCATTGTCGATTGTAGGGAGAAGCAGTGCAAGATTGGCGTGAGATTGTCACCTATTTCTCATACCCACTTCGCAACCGAGACTACTCAAGGTGGCCCGACAAGCCAGAGGGGTGGATCTCGACAACCGAAAAGTACAGCGAAAAGCTCATGGAACTTGCCTGCAAGTTGCTCGACGTGTTGTCTGAGGCAATGGGTTTGGAAAAAGATGCACTAACAAAGGCATGTGTGGACATGGACCAGAAGGTTGTGGTCAATTACTACCCCAAGTGCCCGGAACCGGATCTCACTCTTGGGCTCAAACGCCACACCGACCCGGGTACGATCACCCTTTTGCTTCAGGACCAGGTTGGTGGACTTCAAGCCACCAGAGATGGTGGGAAGAATTGGATCACTGTTCAGCCCGTTGAAGGCGCTTTCGTTGTCAACCTTGGCGACCATGGTCATGTGAGTATAGTTAACTCTTGTTTGAATAGTTTTGCTGCTGGAATTCGTTCATATCCATTCATTGAATCATTGTTTAGGAAGTTAAGGTCGTGGATGCATATCCTAATGGAAGATTCATGGATTTTGGCTAACGTCTAAGAAGGCGATTTGAGAAAAATAATTGTATACAGGAGACTCGTTTAGAACAATGCGTCAGTCGTGTTTTTCGTAGAATTTATGACCTGGCCATATATGCTGACAGTGGCGGACGTAGGATTTGTTCATAGTGGGGGCCTAATTAACTACATGTAGGGCAGTACAATACAAGAATTTGACTTGGCTTGTGGGTGACCACTTTTCAGTAATTTTAGAAGAAAAAAAACACATAAGTGTACTATAACTAGGAAGAAAATTAGGAGTGCAGGGACCAAAGACCCCCCTCGCACATGCTGAGTGTTTTGTTTTGGGTAGAAAGGATCACAGAATGCCACATCTTGTTTCGCCAATGGACATTCAGATAAAAAAACTCAGCTTGTGTTGGATTACCCTTGAATTGGAAGATGAACTTTGAAATCACTGGATCTTCTGTTTCCTCCTTCAATCCTCTATTTCATGCCATAACTCATTTGATTTTGGCAACGTGTGGATAAGGGATAAGGTCATTATGTTTTACGCGTAATCAATGCATACCCATCTGTCTCGTTACTTTAAAAGGTCTAGTTGCTTTATCAGTAGCCACATATATTCTACTCAAATTTTTACTTAAATTGAGAAGATACGGGATAAGGTCACTATGTTTTACGCGTAATCAATGCCATACCTCATCCGCCTCGTTAGTTTAAAAGGTCTAGTTGCTTTATCAGTAACCACACACATTCTGAATGTATCTTACACTTTGTTAGGATGAATGTATTTCCCCACTGCATTATGGGCATTTTTCATGATATTACCCCTCAAGTTTATGCCTGTAAAAGCTAGTATAATAAATTTTCCCATGTTGCCAAAAACAGTTTCTGAGCAATGGGAGGTTCAAGAACGCGGATCACCAGGCAGTGGTGAACTCAAACTACAGCAGACTGTCGATAGCCACATTCCAGAACCCGGCTCCAGATGCAACTGTGTACCCGCTGAAGATCAGAGAAGGAGAGAAGTCAATAATGGAGGAACCCATCCCCTTCAGTGAAATGTACAGGAGGAAGATGACCAAGGACCTTGAGCTTGCCAGGCTAAAAAAGCTGGCAAAGGAGCAGAACATGGAAGCCAAATTGAAGACCAAGCCCATTAAGGAGATTTTTGCTTAGACCCGGCCCCTTTGCTATGGTTCAAATCAAAATGGGCTTTCCTTTTTCTTCCACTTTGTTAATTGTTACAATGTCTGCTGACTTCTGCTTTTTGTTAAACATTTTCTGAGTTCTCTTTATCCAGGTGGTCACTTTCTGCTTTCTTTTGATCTTGTAATGGGAGCATTGTGGTATGTTCTAATGCAAATAAATAAGTTGGGCCCTTTAAAATGCCTAGAAAAAAGTGGAAAATTGACATCATTGGAAAAATCCGTTTTGTATGCCTAAATTACATCATGTGATAGAATTAACAGTTAAATGATTTACCACAAAACATCGAATTCAAAGCTAATCATTAATCGTATAACTAATTTACGTGACTTACAATCTTACAACTTCTTTGCATTGTGAGAAACAATGAGAAAAGGAAAGAAAGGAGAGCCGAATCACTTGTTTGGATAACTAAAAAGGTGAGAACCGTCACAGTGTCACACTCCTTTCTACTTTTCCAATTTCGCTCAATCCAAAGGACATGGTCGAGGTAAAAATGTAAGACAGGTTAGAAACAACTAAAAGGAAACTTTGGACTTGTTAGGAAAGCGCTTATCATTTCACCAAAACCCGTAAGTGTTATTGAAGGCTCAACTTTATTTCCTTATTCTCTATTGTGCCCAAGCGCTAATGGGTCAACTGAGACTTGACCCACCTGGCCTCCGCCCAACAATCCCCCCTCCAGCACCTGCTCGCAAGCAGCATGCTATCCAGGAGAGTTGAACCCTTGACCTTGGCTTTAATACCACTTGTTCGAATCAAGCGTTTACCATTTCATCAAAACTCGCAGGTGTTAGTGAAGACATAACTTTATTTCCTTATTCCCCTATCACGCCCAAACGCCAACGGGTCAACTAAGACTTGACCCATCTAGCCTCCGCCTCTGCATGATGCTGGATTGGCCCACCTGACCTCCGCCCAACAGGACTTGATCTACATATTGAAGCTCATTTTCTATTATTTTCAACAATAATGCATTTGACAATATCACAAAGCTTTGATTTAGGTCATGTCCTTGATCTAAGCGCATCTCCACACTTTACTCTTTTATTGACTCAAAACTCAAAAGTTGAGTAAAAATCTTTAAAATGCTCCTCCACTTCTTAAATCAAACCTATATCAAATTGTGTTTTACTCAAATTGAGTTAAGACTCAAATCCTAATTCAAAATTTTGACCGAGAGCAAATTTCACACCTTATATTTGCAGCTTTACCATTAATAAAGCTTTTACTCAAATTTGTGCTAGCAAATTTCACACCTTTATATATATTTACAGTTTAACCATTAATAAAGCTTTTATTCAAAATTTGTGCTTGGATTTGAATTAGCATACCAAATGAAGTTTTACTCTGATTTTTTTTCAAATTTGAGTAAAAATTTGAATAGGGTTCGGAGATGCTCTAAGTCTTGTGTTCCTGTGTCTAGGGCGTCACATATTGTGACCTTTTGGTGCACTTTCACTTTTTTAATGTCAACATGCAGTACGTGTTTCAGACTTTCCTAATTAATCATCGTTATTGGACTTGGTAATCGTTCTCATAAGATCCCATTGAATGATTCTTGCAATTTTTATTTTTCGATAAGTTACTCATAAAAAAAAAAAATAGAATACAGACTTGCAAAAAGAAAGATTATGCCCAAGAGGTGTCAAGAGGTCTTTGTCTAGGTTCTATTGTCACCCACCTTCTATCAAATCGTTTATTGGTCGGTCTATACTTGGCTTCGCTCCGGCTTCAAATAATAAACCCTCTACTAGTGGACGGTGGGATTGAACTCCAAGCCGATGCCGAATTATATAAATACTATCACAATACTGTACATTTAAACATAAAAAACAAAAGCCCAAACATGCCACTATGCCACCATATATACTTCCATAGTGTTGGGTTGGAAAAGTAAATTCAGCTAGGCAACCTTTGAACACTTCAAAATTTGTCTACCAGAAGCTGCGTTGGAAATTAGTTTTCTTACACGCAATTTTAATTACAGCTTTGCTACAACCGAAAACCAGGATTTTCAGTGGAACTGCGTGCAACTTATCCATACAGACATGTCACATGCATGATATATATCTATATATTTATTTTGAGTGAAATGGAAAATTAACTAATTCATGACAATATTGAAGGTATTTCCGGTTCCAAGAGTCTCATATGATTGTTAGAATGTAAGCATCTGAGGACTCTTGAAAAATATTAGGTATGATTGTTGGGATTTTTTGCACATGAGATAATGTATTTGAAAAAGGAAAAAATGGAGTATTGAATGGCATTAATCTGCCTTGGAAAAAGATTGATTTGGTGGAGAGATTAAATGGGTTTTGATGGTGGGAATGCTCTCGGGCAGTGAAGAGAATGGCATGTGCACCCATTTGGCAGCACATATGTGTGCTTGGGAAGCTAAAGAGTTTTTTTGTGTGCTCTGGACTTGGAAAAGGAGGAAGGGAATTAAATGTGTTAAATGATTTAATGGGTTTTTGTTGAAAGTTGTTGTGTCATGTGGAACCTTCCATGCATACTATTTATACCTTGTTGCTTGTATGCATTTTTGTGAGAAGAGAAGAGAGAGAGGAGAACAACTGAAGTAGGGCACGAGGGAGGGCAGCCCATGGGGGATTTGCCGTGCGCTCCGGGTTGCGGGTTGTGAGTTTGAGAGGATAAATGTGAGGGAAAAATAGAGTGTGGGGGACTGGGGTGAGTGAAAAACTATGTATAGAGCCATGTGTTAGGTGCTCTTTGGGTGAGTTTTTTCACGTCACACTTGTATCTCTATTTTTCTAAATATAGTGGAATATCTCTCTCTCCCGTGGACGTACCCGATTTTGGGGAACCACGTAAAAATTGTCTTGTGTGTGCTTGATTGTTGATCATTTTTATTGCGCTTCTGTTGTGGTGGGTTTGGGGTGTCGAAATCCAACAATTTGAGGGGTCAAATTCGTAAAAAGAAGTAAAATTTATACCAATATTTGCAAATTGTCGCAAGTGAGTGAGGGCAAGTGACTCCACTTGCCACAATGTGGCTCCTCCCCAGCTTAACAATAAGAAATCCGGAGCACAACAGGGTCGTGTGTTGTCCAGGCTCTTAAAAGTGATCTACCAAGAGCCGGCTCATAGATTTCGGAGGCCTGAATCGAATTCATTAAATGAGATCCACCATTTATTTTGCATACAAAAATTAGTCAATAAGCAGTCTTCATCAAAACCATTGCAAAAGCTTTACCATTACAAATTGTAAGCTTATAGTATCCCAAAATAAACAACCCAAAATCAATCATTTGAACATTTTTCTTCATGCACTTTTAGTGCAAATGTACTAATTAAGTCTTCATAATCAAGTTTCTTCACCATATCTTTCTCAATAGATAAAATAGCCAATCCATTTAATCTTTCATAAGACATAGAGGACTTACAAAATAATTATCTGGGTCTAGTATATATATGTAGGTGTCCTAAATAATTGAATGCCCTAAATTTTTGCATTTTTTATGGTATGAAGTCCAAGCTTCTTGGACTTTGCCCATAAGGCTAAGTTTTCCATTTATTAAAATGGAAAACTTATAAAATCATGTGAGAGATTTTAGCAAATGAGAAAATCAGACGCTAAAATCAACACACTTTCCTTTGTTAAAATGAGTTAATTTTAACACCTGATTTTCTCATTTGCTAAAATTATCTACTTAATTTTATGAATTTCTCATTTTAATAAATGAAAAATCCGGCCTTAAAGTGCACTATGGATCCACCTACTCAATTTTATTTGGCATGTCGATAAAGACAAACACCAAAAGAAAGAAAAAACTTATCATGGCTGTGATTTTCGTAAAAATTATTCATGTTAGGTGTCTGACATCCAATCAATCTCTCCTTTGTCGTACACTATCAACTCGACAAAACAAAAGAAAACGAGTGATTCCGATATTTCTCTGAACCCAAAATAGATCCCAGTTCCCCAAGTCCACGAGTCATGAGAAAATGAGAGGACTAACTTGGGTGCAAATAGGGTACAATTGACATGGTATTTGAGCGCATATTTCGTGTTTTGGACGATATAGATTTCTTCCAGTCTCCCTCTCTCTCCTCCTTCTTTCTTCTTTGCTCTCTCTTTAAAATTCAAATTGTCCAAAATACTTTTAATCGATTGATTGAAATGCACGTGGTATACCACCAGCCGACATCCAAATTTTCCTCATATTCGTGACATTGAACATTGGACTGGATTTTTTAAGCAGGGAATCCACGTGCCACCAGCCACAAGGTGTGTTTTTAAAGATTCTTTTAGGTACTAGATTTGACGGTGATGATGCATTGAATTGGTCATGGGTGATCATTCACAGATTCACTGCATATATAGGGTTTTAATTCTAGTAAGAATCAGCATTGCTACGTACACAGAAAAAACACTTAGAATTTATTTAAAATTTGAAAATCAACTGATTTTCATTTTCTGGGTACATTATGGGTAATTTTTCTTGGTAGTTAGACTAACTCTTCATATATATATATATATGAACAATGCTATATGTACCGGCCAAAGGAAACCGATCACGTACCGACGGCGCCGGCGACCCCGTGTGGATCCCAAACGGCCAATTTGAGCCGTTCATCGTGCTAAGAATCAAAATCCGAGTGGGTCTTCACGAGAATCGATGCCATCGGACGGCTGTAAGTGCTCGATCCAAAATCACCCCATTTTGTGCAAAATTGTTTGCATGAAATGGGGTGATTTTGGATCGAGCACTTAAAGCCATCCGATGGCCTTGATTCTTGCGTGGACCCACTTGGATTTTGATTCTGAGCACGATGAACGACTTGAATTGGCCGTTTGGGACCCACACGAAGGTCTCCGGCGTCGTTGGTACGTGGTATGTCTCCGTCGTTGGCAAGTGGTATGTCTCTGTTTGGTCGGTACTGAATATACCCTTCAATGCTCTTCACATTATCAGATATCCAATTGAATCATGAATGCAAGAGGTTGGGTGATTATTAAGTTCTCTGTAATTTAGAAGTTTGCTCTCTTTTAATATTACTAATATTTATAGTTCAAAACCACTCAAGTTCTATCAACTCTCATGGTTGGTTTAGATGGAACTTTATCATGACTTTGGACCCCTCTAGTAGCTTGTGGGTTTGGTCAATCAAAATTAATCGAGGTGCAAGTGTAATGGCCCGGGCACCTAAGGTATTGACCCAGTTTCCCAATCAACACTAGATTTTATCAAGTTCGGAATAAAGTTTGATAAAATCTGAGATTTTTGCACTAAAAAATCTAAAATTTTATCAACTTTCTTCGTTAATTTTATCAAACCTTGATAAAGATTTTATCAAATGAGAAACTGGGCCATAATTTTTTTCCTTCATCGGATCATGTGCGATGCAATGAGAAAATACCTAATCATCAGCATTAGTCCAATTAGGATGTTTGTATTTGTTTGCAAGTGTTTTTTTAGAAGCGTACGAACTTCATTAAGTAAAAATGTACAACTGTGCTATTAGTATTGCGTAAAAAAATGCCGGCGACGGACGAAGACCAACAAAGACCCAAGTTGTTTGCAAGTGTTTGTGGATGTGGTTGTGTGTGCAACAAAAAAGATACTCACACACAATACCCGCATAGTGTCACATAGAAATGGGACCCACACATACGCCCCACATGTGGACACTATCTCTATGTGAGAGTATTGCGTGGGTGTTATGTGGATGTTGTTGTGTGTGCATTGCTCTTGGGGGTGCTAGGCAATAGTAGAATTATTTTTTATTTTTTTATTTTATGAAAAGGAGTATTATTATTTTTTTCTAGAGGTTCCAAATTCAATGTCACGTGCAATGTCATTAATTTATTGTTCCACCCACGTGGTAGTTAGGTTGGAATCAGTTCCCATCCGCGTAAATGGTTGCACCTCATCTAGACAAGTTTTTTTTTTTCTTTTTTTTCTCACAATTGTTAATGATAAATATTAATGGTACTCCACTAATTTGGTTTTCAATCACCCTCCTTTACTGTTATATTTTATTTTATTTTTGGTAATAAAGAGCGTTCTGATGAACCAACTAATATCTGTAGTACCTTCCATAGCTTTTTCCACGAGTTTGCGTGAGGTGAGGTAAAGTGGTCCGAGGGCAAATCACTGCCAAGGGTAATCGACCCTCCTTTATTTTACTAGCTATTCAGTTGATGAATTTCTTCAAATTTTGGAGGACTAGCAATTAAACTTGACATTTTTTCGATTTAGTTTACATTTGAACCAGTTTGTGAAAAAAGAAATTGGAAAAATGAAGAAAGGAAAAAAGTTTTAATTTGGATAGCCGGAAAATAGCTTTGAAAGTATTTATTGGTTTGTCATTATCAGACTCTCTATATTTTAGACCAAATTTAACCTCAAAAACACCTTTTATACTTTTAATAAGTCAATTTTTCAAAAATTCACAGATTCAGGCTATCTATTCTAACTTTACTATATTAAACTATATTCTTTCTTTCTACTTCTACTTTTCTAATCAAATATCTTTCTAAATTTTTTTATTTTTATATTTTAGTACTTTCAAACAATCAACATTTTTTTGACACCCAATACCATTGAATCAGGTTCGCAAATTTTCCAATCATTAAATAAACTTTAATATTAGACACCAAAAATTAAACTGTTATTATATAATTATAATTCCCTGTACAAAACAATTCTTTTTTTTTACTAACTCCCATATCTACCAACGTGCAAAATGTGTAAAATATGAGCATTGAAGGGTTAATTTGGTTAAACATGAGCATTGAAGGGTTAATTTGGTTAAATATGAGCATTAAAGGGTTAATTTGGTCATTATAACATTTTAGGTGAGTGAACGTAGGTCATTTTATTTGTTAAGTTATTGTTGCAATTCTACTTTGTTAAGTTCATTAGCAAAGCTTGGTGCAGTGCAATTTTTCTCCTTCCACTTGCTTGTTTACCCAAAAGTATAGTTTGAGGAGCGACATGGGATGCTCTAATATAAGTGAAATTTGATGTCTAAGCCTATTTTCTGGATTTTACTTAAGGGTAGGTCCCACCCCTTTAAAAAAAAGGTGAGTATTTTATTACGAATTTGATTAGAAAAGTGAAAATGAGTTTAGTGGAATAATTTTTTATGGGGAGTGATTTTCACACCCCAAAATTGTTATCGACACCCTTTTTTTTTTTGTCTTTCACATAAAAAGTTCACTGAAAGACCAAAAAAGAAGGAGTGTAGATAACAATTTGGTGAGTGTGAAAATCAATTACCTTTTTTATTAGAACATTAATTGTCATATGGGTAGCGAGATGGAGCTTTAGAATTATGTGGCGAATTGATGAACAACTGCACCATCTAGGAACTAGCAGTGAAACCCAGACCACTCCAAAATTTCTGCCCTTCGAGGCGATTAGTCAACTTTTTACACTTTTAAGTCAAGTGCAATGTGGTCCTTTCATTTACATGTGACAAATAGAGGCCAGGTGGACTTATGGAGAATGGCCCTTAACAAAGCAGCACATGGGCGCGAGGACCGCATTAAACCAAGGGGTGCAATATGAAATTTTATCCCAACATGTGAATGCCCTACCAGTTTGTTTTTTGAGATCTTTTTTCCGTCGGTGAAGCAACCTACTCCGTCGGTGAAGCAACCTACTTCAATTTTCTTCTTTTTCTTTTTCTTTTTCTTTTTTATAAACCTACTCAGACGAAAACCGAGACCTTCTCTCTCTACTCAAATCCTAACGCCACCGCTCGTTCCCCCTTGGATTTCACGACCCTTTACGGCGGCAGGAGGGAAAGACCTCCCTCCATTTTCTCATTTGTACTCGGATCTAGTATCATCGATCTTATATCACTCTCCTTTCCCACTCTATCTAACCGCTATAATATTCTTAAAAAAATGAACGGTTCCGATCCTAAACGAAGATTATAGATGACCCACAATTGGAGTCACTATGGGATATAGTGACATCGGTCACTAGGGAAATCCCAAGTCCGCTCTATCGCCGGCGCTCTTTCTCCTTTTGTTACTTTCTCCAGTGTTTCTATCAAGCGAGTGTTGGTGGGATGTGGCCGAAGGTAGTTCGAGGTGAAGTCACCGGTGGATTGTGGTACATAGTTGTGATTAGTTGATTGCGAGTATCGTCGGGTGGGCAAGAGGCGGAAGGTCCGCGACGATGGGGAGTTACTCGTTATAGTTTGCTTGCTTTAGAGTTTTTATTTATTAGTATTATTTTTTGAATGGTGGCAAGAGTTTTATTGTTGTTTCTGGTGACCGAAGCTTTTTATCATTTTAGTTGGTTCTTGTTTATCTCCGTTTATGGAGATTCTTGTTCCCTGCGTGGAACTTCTCTACCCTACGTGCAGGGCCGGCCCTGAGCAAAGACGGCCCCCGAATGTTGGCCAAAAATTAGGGTCCCGAATAGGTACACTGAAGAAAAAAGGTAAACTTGTGCAAGTGGGATTCTCAGCAGCCCTAAACAAAAACGTGGGCTACTGTTCAAATATCAGGCTGAGACTTTTTCTACTTACGTGATTGTATTTGTGATTCGCTCATAAATAAGTGTCTATCTTATATTTGTTCTTATTATCTTGTTTAGCCTATAAATAGGCGTGTAATTCATTTGTAAAATTATCAAGTGTGGAGTAAGAGAAATACATCAATAAAAGTGAGTGAGTGTTCAATTCTCTTTGTGAGTTTCATACAGCATAAGTGTGTGATATATACTCCTCCACCCAACAAAGTGGTATTAGAGCCAATCGGTCCGAAAATAGTCCGAATTGGTGAAAAGAATTTTTTTTTCATTTCACAGCTGATTCTGTCGTGAACGAAAATATTTTTTGAGAGTTGCAGATTGAAGATCGACTCACCCATACAAGTCGACCCATTTTGAGCTCAGAAATAGCTGACCGTTGGAAGCACCGCTTGACGGAGCCAAAAGGATCACGACAGCGTTTCTGTCCGGAAACTTGCAGCAATTCAAATCTGATCCATAAATCGATTTGACCAGAGTCTCGTGCTCGTCGACGAGACAAAGAATTTGGCACCGCACCCATCAGAATCGGAGCAACGTAGCCACCGTACGGGCTATTCGATTCGGCGTCGCCGCTAGGAGAAAGCTAAAGAAGCTTTTTGGTCATCCAGAAGCCGACGCCGCCTCATCCGACGCCGGATGCGGTGTCTCACGCTGCCATACGCAGCTTGAACTTCAGCGGTGACATCGACAATAACAGAGCCTTATTTTTCGACTCTGCTTCCTTCATTGAAAACAAGATAAGATATTTTTTTTATCTTACAGATCTGGCTTGCAGTAAAGGAAGAAGGTCCTTGTTTTGTTCACCGCCAAAAACTAAAAAAAAAGGGTGGCAGTTGATCTACATTTACTCCCCATCAGACGTATTGATGCTGCCATAAATCTGGTCCTACAAGGGAAAATTACAGTCCACGTCCCTGTACTCTAAAGTGTTTGAGTCAAAGCCCAAAAGCTTCAAAGTT
>JAXBDA010009230.1:0-12994 GCA_036023075.1 Gaultheria prostrata
CTAGCCTCTCTCTCTTGTAACGTAATAACAATCATTATTCAATTCTTCTGATTACAACTTAGTTTTTCTTGTTTCTCTCTCTAAAAGTTTTCATGGTATCAGAGCAGGGCCCATTCCACTCCACATTAAAAGAAAAAAAATACAATCACACCCCACGACAGACCAGCAAAAAGGCTGCACGATGATAGGACCCAAAAAGTGGCCACACGTGACAGACCTCAAATGCGGCTGCACGTGAGGGGGATGTTAAGAAATATTGTCCCACATTGCTCAGGAGAGGAATGGGTGATCACTTAATATATGCTGGGACCTCTCCACTCATTGCCAATTGGTTTTGAGTTGGATGTTTCCACAATATGATCTTATATTCATTTGTTCTAATATGTAAAGGGAGAGCACCATTTTGATGTCTCTTAAATTTGGTCATTGTGTCAACTTTTATAGTTCCCAAACTATCCTATTAAAAACAACATTTTACATTTAAATTTACCTTCGTTTTGTGTAACCGCAAATAACTGCAAGGACATATTTGGAAAAAAACAATTCATCCCCATATAACCCAGCATTTAACCGCCAACTCTCTCCCTGCATTTAACTGCCTACTCACTCGATCAATCCCATTACATCTTCTAAAAGTTCGGCAATTCCAAATGCCCTGAATTTTCACAAAGAAGCAACAAGACAATCAACTCTCAAAACCAGTGCAAAAACACAAGAAATCGTATTCCACTTTAACAGAAATCGTATTCCACTAAATTAATAATCCCGCACAAAGAACCAGTGCAGTTTAAGCATACTCAAAAAGCGAAAAAAAGAAAGAACGAAAATTGAAGGGAAACCTTACATATTGCTTCCCTCCCAAACTTCACTGTCTCAAGAATCAAGAATCAAATTGTTTGGCAAAGGGGGGCGCATCTCACCGTCTATACGTGCCTTACCACTGAGCCAAATCTCACCACTCTATATGTGCGCTAAAGAATATATTTATTACATCCTTGGTAAAAAAAAAATATGTATATTTTGGCTGCCCTACAGTGGGGGTTGCCCGAGCCCTGGTTCGGTGTAGCTAACTTTTTAACTACTCGGTATGTCTCTTTGTCGTCAAGCTTCTTCCCTAAGCACTGTCCAGTATCTTTGTTCATGCAAATGCCTAATGAGATCTATAATGTTGAACAGGTTGTTAGACTCAATTCCAAAACCAAAAATATCAAAATTCTTCAAGATGTCCAAGGCATTATCAAGCCTTCAAGGTTAATCTCTGAAGTTCTTTTCCATGAAACTCTTCATCTACATATTGTCAGTGATTTGAAAACAGGCGCAATAGCTTTTTACTTAAAATAACTCGTCTACATCCCTTACTTGTTTGGCAGGATGACACTCCTGCTTGGACCACCGGGATGCGGTAAAACTACTCTGTTACGGGCAATTGCAGGAAAACTAGACCAAACCCTCAAGGTTTTTTCTTCCTTCTCTAGCAAACTAATAAACTCTCCTCATGATGCAATGTCGTACGAAAACAAGTCCATATATCGACCTAAAATAGTCGCAACAGCCAAGTTATGCTTTCTTAAAAGGAAATAGCTTAGAAATAAATGACCGGTCACTATAAGAAATGAATTATTGATCAATCCTCATGGGATTTTGATTCTAGGTCACTGGAGACATATCCTACAACGGTTATAAGTTGAATGAATTTTTACCTCAGAAGACATCTGCTTATATAAGCCAAAACGACGTGCACATCTCTGAAATGTCTGTGAGAGAAACACTCGATTTCTCTGCATGTTGTCAAGGAATTGGGAGTGGCAGTGGTAAGTGATGTTTAGCCAAACACAATCATGATGATTTAGTGCTGGATTCATCTCACAACAAATCTGTTGTTGTGCAAGAAATCATGATGGAAATTATAAGAAGAGAGAAGGAAGCTGGAATTATACCTGACCCGGATATAGATACGTATATGAAGGTAAAGAATACCCGTGAACGTACATGCATGTCTATTGTCTATTTTGTCCTCGTCCCTATTAACAATAGTACTGACAGGCAACCGCTATCAAAGGATTAAACAAGACGCTTCGAACTGACTATATCTTGAAGGTAATTCTCTTCAGAAAAATAAAGAATCACTCACTTCATAATTCTTGTTTAATCTACGATGCTTCTACAATGTTGCGGTTATTCAGATCCTCGGGCTGGACAATTGCGCTGATACAAGTGTGGGTGATGCAATGACAACAGGAATCTCAGGTGGCCAAAAGAGAAGGTTAACAACAGGTTGGTTAACAAGTTTTTTTTTTTAGGAAAAGATACACGAGAGAACCGAGGGAACAAGAAATTCACTACGGGGAAAATCACAGAATCTACAGAAGCAAAACCGAGCAATACCTCTAACTTCAAATGAGAAACTTCCTCCCCCCTCCAAGGACTAGGAATCAAAACAGAACAAATTCTTATAAAGCGAGGAGAAATCAATGCCAAAAAAAAAAAACCTTACTCATTCGAATTCAAGGTCATCAAACTTATCCTAAAAAATCATATTGCCGGGCTCCAATCAAATAACCCAAAAGTTAGTCGGTAGCATTTAGGCACAAGAAGTCAGTGCCACCCACTTAACATCCACCAATCCGAAAATCCAACATTATATTCACGTCATATTGTTGAAGCGAAAGAGAAATACAAGAACAAGTGATTAAATGGATCCTCATTCCTCCTATAGATGGTACTCCATTCAGGATAAAGCAATAGTCAGCCATTTACTCACAGTGATTTAACTTACATGTATTCATCTACCAGGGGAAATGATTATTGGCCCGATAAAAGTCCTACTCATGGATGAGATATCAAATGGATTAGACAGTTCAACAACTTTCCAGATTGTTACTTGTCTTCAGCAGTGGACACAGACCACAGGATCCACCACTCTAGTCTCTATTCTTCAACCAGCGCCTGAGATATTTGACCTCTTTGATGACATCATCTTAATGGTAGAAGGAAAGATTGCATACCAAGGACCTCGTGATAATGTCATAGAGTTCTTTGAGCATTGTGGTTTCAGGTGCCCGCCAAGAAAAGGCATTGCGGATTTCCTCCAAGAAGTATGTCTACATCTAATATATGCCTATAGTAGTTGATGTGCTATCATTTCAAAAAAGAATTTCTACATGTGCAGGTAGTTTCCAGAAAGGATCAAGGACAGTATTGGTATCATACAAACCAAGCTTACAATTACATCTGTATTGATGATTTTCGGAATACATTCAAGAAATTTCATGTGGGACAAAAGCTAGATAAAGAACTCTCTCAAGATTTTATTAGAGCCGATTTCTACAAGAATGCTTTGTCATTCAACATTTATTCTTTGAGGAAATGGGAATTATTCAAGTCATGCATGGCTAGAGAGTGGCTTCTTATGAAGCGCAACTCATTTCTCCATGTAGTCAAATCTGCACAGGTAAGTAAGCTGTAGTTTGTCCATGTGTTTCCTACAGTTTGTGCCACTAAAGACCTGAGACCTAAACAATGTTGCAACCAAATGTTTTGTCCATGCAGCTCATAGTTGTTGCCCTAATAACAATGACAACTTTTTATGCACGGATGAACATTGATCTGGTCCGAGCAAATTACTTCATGGCTTCTCTATTTTATGCACTCATGAGACTTATGACCAACGGAATTGCAGAAGTGTCGATGACTGTTTCCAGACTCGATGTCTTCCATAAGCAAAGAGATGTATACTTTTATCCTGCGTGGGCATATTCCATTCCAACAACTATTCTTAAAATCCCCTTTTCACTTGTAGATTCTTTTATTTGGACGGCTATTACCTACTATGTCATTGGTTACAGCCCCGAACCAGAAAGGTGTGTTTTTCAAGACCATCTCTTCAACTACATAAATCCAGTAGTTCCTATTCACTGATTTGATGTCATATATGATTGCACAGGTTCTTCCGCCAATTCTTGATTCTTTTCCTTCTACATCAAGTATCAATATCATGGTTTCGCTTGGTTGCTTCTATGTTCAACAATATATCCGTTGCTCTCTCTTTTGCTCTCTTCTCCATAGCAGCAATGAGCTGTTTTGGAGGATTCATAATTCCACAACGTAAGACCATTCAGTTATGCCTTTATCTAAAAACTTATCTATAGGAAACAATGGGCATTTGTGCTAACCTGGTTATTTCAGCCTCTTTGCCTACGTGGCTGAAATGGGGCTTTTGGGTTTCTCCATTAGCTTATGGTGAAATAGGTGCATGTATAAATGAATTCTTGGCTCCAAGGTAGCAAAAGGTGAGACTAGAAAGGTAACAAAGTTTATATACAAAAACTATATTTCAGTAGACTACAATGCTCGCCATTCTCCTTTTACAGGTGTCATCTTCAAATGCTACAATAGGGAATGCGGTTCTAGTGGTGCATGGCCTCAACTATAGGGGCTTCTTTTATTGGATTTCAGTTGGTGCATTGATTGGATTTTGGTTCGTCTTTAATATTGGATTCACATTTGCCCTAAGCTATTCAAAGAGTAAGTTTCTTCCTCCACACATACTAGAAGTGTATGAAGGAGATATTGAAAAGTTCTTTTGTTGCTATAACATGTATGTGTTGAAAATGAAAACTATTCAGCCCCAGGAAAATCTCGGACTATTATTTGCCATAGAGAGCCTTCAAAAGGGCAGCCTCATTCATACGCTCCTGCAAAAGAAAAAGAGACAGGTATACTATCCAACATTGCGTACAACCATTAAACTCCACACTAATCTTTTCTTGACTAGTTGCATGCTGAAAGTGAAGGGTATACCATCGGAGATAATGTCAACAAGTTCAAATCATTGATGCAATGCAATAATAATAATAATGACTTGATTAATTCCATAGGAGTGGTGTTACCATTTGAGCCAAGGACGGTAACATTCAACAATGTACAATATTTTATCACCACTACTAAGGTAATTGCAATATCGATCCAAGTGATAATAAATTGCTACAACAGTTTGATGAATTCAATTGACTAAATGCCTCCACACATATTTTAGAAAACAGGAGAGCATGGTTCCAAAACGGAACAGCTACAACTTCTTAAAGATGTCACAGGAACGTTTAAGGATGGAGTTCTTACAGCTTTAATGGGTGCTAGTGGAGCTGGTAAAACAACACTTATGGATGTCCTTTCTGGAAGGAAAACTGGCGGTTTTATTGAAGGTGACATTAGGATTGGAGGTTACCCAAAAGTCCAAGATACCTATGCCAGGATCTCTGGTTACTGCGAGCAAAGTGATATACATTCGCCACAAATTACAATACAAGAGTCATTGACATACTCAGCTTGGCTACGCTTGCCACCAGAAATTGATCAAAACACAAAATCAGTAAGTTGACTTTTTTACTTGAAAGTCACATAAATAAGTATTTATGTCACTGCCTGCAAAGAGATATGAATATTTACTTTACCAAAATATACATGCAATTTTATATGAAAAAAAAAATCGTAGTAATAGAATCCAACATTTTGTATGTGAATGTTTCTTATTTCCTTAAATAATTTTGTATGAAACAGAAATTCGTTCAAGAGGTTTTGCAAATGATGGAACTAGATGGTATTAAAGATGCTTTAGTTGGCTTTCCTGGTGTTAGTGGCATTTCCAATGAGCAGCGAAAAAGGTTAACCATAGCTGTAGAGCTTGTTTCCAATCCATCCATATTATTCATGGATGAACCTACCACTGGTCTAGATGCCAGAGCAGCTGCTATCATCATGCGGGTTGTAAAAAATATTGTCAATACAAGGAGGACAGTGGTTTGCACCATTCACCAGCCAAGTATTGACATATTCGAGGCATTTGATGAGGTAATTAACAGTGGATCTCATAAATCCCTAACGGATAGAAAGTAACAAAACATTTGAATTGTTTAAACATATTTTAAATATATTCAAGAATCACTGTTAAACATTAGATGTTTTCTGCAGATAATATTAATGAAGAGAGGTGGACAAATAATATACTCTGGGGAGTTGGGAAAGCATTCAAACAAACTGATTAAGTACTTCGAGGTACTGAAAACCAAGCAAGAGTACAATACAGGTCTTTCAGAATTATGCACATCTATTCCAAATTTGATTTCTTGTTTTAGAAAAATG
The DNA here is from genome assembly GCA_036023075.1 of Gaultheria prostrata. Taxonomy (NCBI): domain Eukaryota; kingdom Viridiplantae; phylum Streptophyta; class Magnoliopsida; order Ericales; family Ericaceae; genus Gaultheria; species Gaultheria prostrata. Next base: position 6,139 of record JAXBDA010009230.1, read on the forward strand.
ATATTGCAAACCAATTTGTTTATCAGGAAAAAATGCGAAAAATTTTTGTTACACAACTACATTATTTCTCGGCAGGGTATTCCTGGAGTGCCAAAAATTCGTGAAAATTACAACCCAGCAACATGGATGTTAGAGGTTACAAGTCCATCAGCAGAAGCTCAACTTGGTTTAGACTTTGCCCATCTCTACAAAGAATCTAATCTATATCGGTAAGCACAATTGCATAATTGGTTGTTTTTTTGCCAGATTTGATACGAGAACATATACAATGTTACAACTCAAGCAATAACATTTAGTTAGCTACATTACAAACATGGATCTCAGGTTATCGCTTCGTCCTATGTAGGGAAACCAAAGAATTGGTTAGCATTCTAAGCACACCTATTAAAGGTTCAGCAGAACTATATTTTCCTACAAACTTTCCACAAAATGGATGGGAACAATTCAAAGCATGTCTCTGGAAGCAACACCTGTCCTATTGGAGGAGTCCTCATTATAACTTAGCACGCTTGGTGTTTATGAGCATGGTATCTTTGGTTTTGGGGGCAGTTTTTTGGCAGAAAGGAAGGGCAATGTAAGTTAGCATTTTTTATCCAAGTAGCTGAACCATTGATCTTATTAGAAATGGTCTTTCTCAAGGCATTGTTGCCACATGAGAGATTATTCCATGCTCCTAAAGCAATGCTACATATGCCTTTCCCACCACATATTAATGTGGGGTCCACAAATTATGCCGTGGGACCCAAAACAATTTGGGTGGGGAGTGCCCTTTGGAGCATCACTCTAAGACCATGGAATAATTTTCCGTTGCTACAAGTAGTCCACAAAATATGAAAGATAGGACTCCACACATGCATGAAGTTAACAATCCAAAAAATCAATAGGATGTAGAGCCTACAATGTGAAGTAATTTCTTTGGTATTTTGTGAAATATCTGTAGCTTTATTCTCCTCGAGGACTAGAAAGAGAAACGCGATATGATGAAGGTGTTCAAAAGATCACTCATCATTGCATCTATGCCAACATACCACGGATATACCAAACCAAGAACCTACAAATCCTTATCCATGCTTAGAAAAATCAAAGATAACATAAAATAAAAATAAAAAAAGGCATCGTCACACCTGTTTCACATATTGCATTTCTATATCATGGAAGTTTCTTTTTGAAATTTTGAACGATACCAAACCTAAGCATGAAAAAAATCATATCGCACATCACAAGGTCCTAACAATTACCAGCAATGCCCAATTCTTGAGCAATTTGATTTTGGAGTCTGACCACTTAATCTCAAGCAATAAGAAACATAGGTATCATACTAAAGCATTATATCTACTACATTTTGACCAAGAAAATAAAAAGAACACAATGCCTTTAGACTATACCAAGTAGTAATATGTAGCATTCAGTATGGCTTATTAAGTAGATTATGACTCAGATTGACCTGTCACTCTTTCATTTCGATGTGACGTGCTAATATGATACTTGTTCTCAAGAAATGGCGAACAGGATTTTTTTAACATTGCGGGATCAATATTCATTTTCCTACAGTTCTTGGGAATAGGAAACTGTAACTCTGTTATACACTTATACCATTAATAGCTAAAGAACGCTCAGTTGTGTACAGAGAGAGATTTGCTGGAATGTACTCCTCTTGGGCATATTCCTTGGCACAGGTTCATAAATATTTAAACAAATTTAAAAGAACAAAATCCAATAAAAAAGTCACTAAGGTTTTTGCTTTGGCTTACCTTTCAGGTGACGATTGAGATTCCATATGTGTTCCTTCAAGCAATTTTATTTGTCATAATCACATACCCAACCATAGGTTTCTACTGGTCAATCGACAAGGTGCTTTGGTACTTCTACACAATGATTTGTACCATATTGTACTTCACTTACCTTGGCATGTTGCTTGTTGCATTGACTCCAAAAGTCCAACTTGCGTCTATATTGGCCAGCTTCTGCTACACACTGACTAATTTGTTTGCTGGGTTCCTCCTGCCTGGACTGGTAAGACGATCTAACTTATTCTCAATTTTCTTCCTTTTTATAGTACACTTTTGGATTTTTTTGCAAAAATACTGAAGAGTGGTCCTTGCAAACTAGTTCAAATTCGTAATCCTGCATCCGCCACTGGTCGGGAGCCAAAAGAGGGGGCAATCAGTGTAATTTGGTGGAACAATGAGAGAGTTGAGAGTTAATTGCATGCAGGAATGAATGCGAGGTGTTTTGTGGTGGAGAGTAATTAGCTTTGTGCATATGTATATGTGGAGTGCAAAGTGTGGGAAGTAAGAGATAGAGAGGGCATAGAGAGAGATAGAAGAGTAACGTGGGAACCCCTGAGGGAGTTTTCCCCTCACCGGTAGTGTGTGTGTGAGAGAGAGAGCAAAAGTGCGAGGAGAGTGAGGTGTGTTTGTGAAAGATTAAGAGAGATTGCTTTGTGGTGTTGTGTGATATGCTCTCTTATTCCCATCAATCTTGAACATTGGAAGCAAATTAAAACAGATTGTTGCTATGATCTAACTTTTGTAATTTTATAACTCTTGCAAAACATTCCAAAATGGTGGGTTTGGTTTTACTGGATACGCCCAATGCCCTGGTCTCTAGAAGGCATTCTTGCTTCACAATATGGAGATATTGAGAAAGAAATAACGGTATTTGGGGAACAAAAAGCAATCAATGCCTTCTTGCAAAGTTATTATGGGTATCATATTCATCACTTAGTTGGTGTAGCATTAGTTCTGTTGGCTTTCCCACTTGTCTTTGCTACTGGTTTTGCCTACGCTATAGCAAAACTGAACTTTCAAAGGAGATAAAAACATTCGGTACTCATTTGAGTTATGGTACACGGATCAACATCCCCATTTGCAACAAAGGGAGCGGTAGGCGATCGACAAACCAGATAGAGTTCTTCATCAGCAGTAATGGTTTATTGAGGAGTTTCTTGGTGGACTGGGTTTTCTAGAGCAGTGAAATTCCAAGGTTTGCTCGAGCAATGTGAGTTTTTGGTGGTGTTGAGATGCTCGGGTTTTTGGCACAGCAAGCTAGCACCTGCTTTATTGTCTCTAAGAAAAATCTAGAGGCCGGGCTTTAAGATGAGATTTCGCAAGTACAATTGTAGAAGAGTCTATGTTTACTTTTGAAACTCTTTCAAAAGTAAACATAGACTCTTCTACAATCGTACAATTGCATTCCTTTTCATTTTGTATCAATGTTATATTTCTGTCAATTTTATAAATGAAATTTTGTTTACCGATAAAAAAGAAAGTTGTGATGAACTTCAATAATCAAAAGTGTAGTTAGTATGGTATTCCCGTATACTATAAATGCAGATATAAGACTATCACATGCTTAAATTCTTGGCTCCAATATACATACAGTTTGAGACCAAATAAACCCCACGGTACACTCGGAGTACTCTTCTGTCTTAAAAACAAACCAGAAAAGCCAGAGATGGGAACACAGCAACATGGATTAATTCACAATTTTTTCGGGACCTGTTTTGAGGGAAAGCTAATTCTAGTGGGAAGTGAGAGAAGTGGGTCTCCGGTCTCATAACTTTCTTGCTAACTGAACACATTAAAAATGCAGAAAAAATGAACATTCCCTTACTTTTTTCCTTTTCGTGCAACTGCACAGGACCTAAGCGTCTCAGAAGAACTATGAGTATGCAAACTAAGTTTAGTCCATCGAATGCAATATCCTTCATCTAAACAATGTCACGATTGCCTTGGTCAATTGCCAAAAAATCTAACTCAAAACATTTGTAATACCATGACTAATTAATGGTAAAGAAAGAACATAAGGATCTGCGCAGGGAAATTATTTGACCTATAGGCTTTGTCCAATAGGCTTACCTCATTAAGCTAAATTATTCTATCCAAGCATATGTATAACCAATGTGGAGCCAAGATTTTGCTTCGAGCGTGCCTAAGAAAAAAATCCACCGAAACCTTAGGGGTGTTCCGCTAAGAGAGTTTTTTGGTTTTTGGCTTTTCACGACTTTTTATGTGATGTATTGTGAGAAAGTGACTGCCTCGATTTTAGGAATAAGCTGGCTTTTTGATTTTTTTTAGTTAGCGGAATATGACCTAAAATCGTTGTTGTCAATCTCGTGGCTCTTCATATTCGAATTCAAGATCTCCGATTCCAAATCAACACATCTTTCCACTAAGCCACTTAACCATTCTGTAGAAATATTGCGCAATTCAATATATTTTAAGATTTTTACAAATGATTTTACATTAAATAAATCTTATAATGGTGATTAGCAACTAATGTAGTTAATTATGTCGTATTATTGTGATAATGGCAATCCAGTTATAAATAATTAATAACTGAAATATCAAAAATTAATTAGTCCTAGAAAAGGTGCCAAAAGATTTCATCGCCTACCGTGTATCTTAGTCAACGAAATTACATTTAAAAATTTTGTTCTAAGGTCCGCTATAGGTGTTTGGACCAAGGCCCAGTCCACTAATATTTTTGGCAAGGGTTAGGATTTATTAAAGTATGAGATCCACTCCTCATTTTCAATAGGAAAAGATACCCTCACAGTAAATTACAATTAATTATCTTCTCCCACCACACCATCGCAGGCCAAAACGGTCAATGGCACTGGAAAAGTAGACAGTGCCGGATATGGTCGTCGATGACCGGCGCCGGAGATGGTAGTCAGGCCCGGCCCTGAGGGGAAGCCCACCAAGCCGCTGCTATGGCCCCCAGTTTTGGTCCAAAAATTAGGGCCCCAATATTCTAGATAGTTATATATATACAGTAAGTAGCAACTATGCGTGATGAGGTGACTTGGATCAGCGGTAAGGGCTGCCTCTTTTTAAGCCTTAGGTCAGGAGATCAAGTCACACATCCCTCCTATTTTTTAATCTAAATTTGTTTTCCCTTACAAAGTTACAAACAAAGATTAGTAAAAAGATCAAGTCACAGTAGCTCTTATTTGTTGAATCCAAAATGGTTTTCTCTTACAAAAATTACCAACATGTTTACTTGTAACGTAAAATGACTTCTCAAAGAAATTGTACCACTAAAATTATTTATACATCCTGTAAAGAAACCTTAAATTATAGAACTTGTAGTATTAATTATTCAAATCATTTGAATGTGAAGACACATAGATCTACTTTTCAAGTAAGGTCGTCGTTCAAGTAAGGTCGTATAGATCTACTTTATGTTTTATAATCTTTACAAGATTTTCGTTTTGAATTTTGTAAAGAAGAAAACTAGAGCCCCATTTTGTCATCTGGCTTAGGGCCCCTGAAATCTCAGAGCCGGCCCTGATGGTAGTGGTAAGGAAGGAGATGGTGTTCAGAGATGATGTGGTATGGAAGGAGATGGTGACTAAAGATGTGCAGATATAAACTTATGTCACAACCCAAAACCCATCCTGGAAGTCTTGACCGGCCAAGCGGGTTTTAAGCCGTTAAAGGCTTGAAAAACTAGCTTAGGGATTTCCATCGTCATTGTTATTATAAACAATATAAACCAAAGTATGCGGAAGCGTAGAGTAATTTCAATAATCCAAGAGCTTTGAAGTGTAATAGTATAGGAGTTATCAACGGTTAGACAACTTAGGATTGTCCACATAGCACGAGTGAGCAAAGAGGAGTCAATGACTAAACGTGTTATTTCTTGGAAAATGAAAAATATTTTCATAACCGAAAGCTCGTATGAGAAACATATACCGTGGTTACAGGTTTGACTGTGGAAATTCTTAAAATCTAAAAAGATTCATGACTTGCCAAAATAAATACATGTAGTACAACAAAACGATAATTTGAACGCATTTAGTCCAAGTAGAAGGACTCCTTTCTTTGGTCCAAGAAGTATGACCTATTTTCATTTAACATGCCCATCTAAAATATTACCATTCGACAGTTTCTTTTATTGTTAGTCGGTTGGGGATCGACTCCATTAGAGAGTGGTATGATATCAATACCCGTTTGGTGCCTGGCTGCACCTCCAACCTTATATCCTTAGTCACTAGTCCATTTAACATCCATTAGCACTCTGGACACCGTCCAAATGAGTCGTATCATCACAAGCATGTATTAGCAACAAGGATTTCACATTTTCAAACATATTCCCATGGTCCAGTCGAGTATAATACCAGTACAAAACATTTTCGAAACTAGCAATTTATCGATAATATCAGCTCAAGTAGAAAACACATGTTTCACATTTTTTAGCATTTTCAAGCAAAACACATTTCATTCAAAACGTTTAGCGAAAGCAAGTAATTAACCAAGGCATGTGTGACTCACCAAAAGGAAATGTCTAACTCGTCACGTATGCAAGCTACTCCATTGAACTTGTGCCTAAATAGAAACGTACCAATGATCACTAACACGAAAATATTGCCAAGTACTTGGCCTGAATTAGTAACCGTTTAGGGCTACTAACAATACTAGCTGGTGGGCTCGGAATAAGACTTTCTAAGACCTTAAGTGAGGGTTAATCCAACATTGCTATGTTGACAAAGGGGAACGTTTTTTAAATTTAGGGACTGAACAGCCCTGTTTTAAAGAGTTGGGCAGTCTCAGAATTCTTATGGGCTATACTGCTTCTCAAATCCTTGTCATTGGAGCCATAACGAACCTAATAGTATAGGGTAAAAACAATATCTTTATAAATTTGACATAATCTGGTAGGAGATAGCAGAACTTAAGCGTAACGACTGCTTTTATTGAACTTGATCAAACTGAGTAACCTAGTTGCTTGAAAAACAGGGGTGAAGAATGCTCAAAGGCGTCAAGTGCCTCAACACCAGCCTACACCGGCCTAAAGATGTTTGATAATAGAACCAAGGAAAGCCAAACAATTGTACCTTATATAGCCT
>JAXBDA010009231.1:0-12994 GCA_036023075.1 Gaultheria prostrata
TTTGTGGACGGAAAGGGTGACATTGAACTTCGTCACAAAGTGTAAGGGTAAAAATGAAACAAAATTTTTTACAAGGACGAAAATGAAACGGTGACTATTTTATAAGGACCATATAGGTAGTTAAGCCAATTTTGATTAGCACCTATGTTTACTACCAAAAACTGAATTTCTCTTGAGGAGCATACCAGAAGATCCAAGTGTAGCAGGAGAACTGCAACTACGGGTCTTTCCTCAGGTGGGGAGCCGTGGAGATAAAGAAGTAAAACATGCATTGTATCAAGAATCCCATCATTCACTAAGCCACTTAAGAACAAATCAACATCTTTCCTCCTGAAACGGCAGAGAGTAGTGCCAACTTATGGTTAGAAAGATCAATCAATAGCAACATGCAGTAAACCATGAAGAAAATGGCAATTACTCAAATAAGTTTGTCTTGCTCATGAATAAGTCAGGTATCCCTCTTATTCCTCTCTCTCTCTCTCTCTCTCTCTCACACACACAAACACACACAAAACTCAGCCAAAAGAAAATGCAGTGATATACACATAGATTTATATACATAACACATATTTGCAGTAACCATCAACGATAACCCAGAAAAACTAGATTCCTCAGCACATGTGTACAGAAGTTAGAAAAGAAGAAGAAGAAGAAGAAGGAGAGAGAGAGAAGGCAGACAGATTAAAATCTACTGAATAACAACGAAGGAGAAAAAGAAGAAGAAACATTAAGAATAAACAGGATTTATTTCCTACCAATAACATTTTCCCTCTGAATTGCAGCCAAATTATGAGAAGTTAGAAAAGCTTCTCTCTCAATTACCTTTAAAACTTGGTTAAGGGAAGGTTATGACAACGAAACTACACTAAAATTTCCAATGTTATCGGTATTTGATCCCTTCATACATTCTACACGAGCAAGTAATCAATTCTAACCTTTTTCTTATGAGAGGGAATCATAATTATTCCCAACTGAAGTGCAAGATCCTCTAAGGATGAGAAACGACAAAATTACAACATCATACCTGTTCAGGCATATTAGTTCTAGCAAAAGAGACACCGCCGTTGTCCTTGATTTGACCTGCTTGCAGTGTATAAGATCAAGAAGACAAGGTTTCTTAATGTTCCTAGCTATGTAACCTCTACAACTACTTTCTGCTTCAATACAAGAGGAAAACAATGCCGCCACACGTGTCTTCACCTCCATGTTTCCAGATTCAAACCTCTGAACAAGAAACTGCAAGCCTCCAAGGGACATAAGGAGCTTGGCATTTGATATTCTTTGCTTATTACTAAAAGAAGTAAGGAGCTGTTCTAATAATACAACTCTTTCAACCTTGAGTTCAGGTTTGTTATCCCCTGCTGCTTGCGAGGCCAAAGCCAACAGATGATTGCAGTGCTCTGATTTCCAGCTATCAATAACACGCTTCAAAATGAAGTTGCTTACTGGTACACATTGACATTCCAGTTTTTTCCCTGTCACTGGACATTTTCTATTTCCTTGGTTAAACCATTCTGAGATAGCTGCTCGCTCAAAGGTTTGGCCAGTTTCTAAGGTCACTGGGTCTTCGAAAACAAGTCCAGTGAGAGGGCATATAAAATCCTGGGGGATGTTTGAGCAAGAGGATTCCTCATCGATGTTGTAAAAACCAACATGTAACTCTGCACCAGGAGCAAATCATGCAGTGGTCAATAAATTCAAAAGAACAAAACCAAAAACAGGTTTCTGAAGAATTCCATTTCACCTACCTTCATTTGAGGACCTCGTCTTGATAGACTGCATTTCATGAAAAGTTAAAACTTAGACTTGAAGAAACCAATATTAGTAAATTAGAAAAAACATCTATCTATATATTCACATAGATGAACAAATAAGTTGTCAAGAGTTCATTACACTTGCAGAGGAATCTAGATATGCCGCATCCTCCGTATGTGAAGAAGAAGAGGAAGTTGTGAGGTCCATTGACCCATCAGTTTCTCGCAGTTTTAAAATTGATTTGGCCACTCTCTTAAGTGTGAACTCATTTGCTTTTACTTCTGCATATGCCTGTGATATTTGGGTGCTTTCCGGCTTTTCTGGATACGTAGGATAGATACCAAATTTGTTGATTGCATCTCCTTTACTTGGAGCAGTAGCTCTACGCAATCTCCACGCTTCCTCAGTGGTTAGTCCATGTTCCTACAACTCACCAAAAATCCATAAGAGCATAATCCGTCACAGAATACACCTTAGGGATGAGCAGAAATAATTTAGAAACGGTTTTGTAATTTTCTATTGCATGTGGTAGAATCCACACGACTAAAGTTATATTTCTACAAATTAACTAAAAGGCTACAAGCCTCCACAAACATTATCAGGCAACTACTATCTGCCAAGAAAACTGTGTGGAAGACATTACTCCAAACAAAACATTAGCTAATACTAGGAGCAATATATTTGGGAAACAGTTGTGATCACAACTAATCAAGAAAACTCAGTAACAAATGAACCTGCTATGGCCTAAGGATCGCCAATCTGAAATGCACTTATGTATGTATAGAATTCTTTGGGTAGGAAAAAAGAAGCAAAAAGACACTCATCAGTATGTACATGTTGCTTGAGGCGTCTGAACATGAGGCAGATCCCTAAACCTCCTTTTTCACCTAGAAACAATTATAAGACCTACCACGCTATCCCATAAGCCAACATGCCAAACAATTTTTTATAAAGCACAGAGTTAAAGAAAGCAACAAAAAAAACAAAAACAAATTGGCATCGGAGTAGCACTCATCTTCAATGAGTTGCAAAAACATAAAGGTGAAGTATATATTCAGTCGATGAAAATAACCAACAATCACTAATGACGGTATGCTAATAGGGCTTTCCAGATCTCTTAGATGAAATCCACTACTTGCTTGGTTGTCAACTAGAGTGCTACCAATGTAGCTCAAAGCATGCGATTAGTGAAATTTAGAGAAAACAACTCACATGAGGAGATGAGTTATCTTGTTCAATTTTTTTATCCATAGGCATGACTTTTGCAGAAGCGCATGTCAATTCTTGTTCACCTTCAAGAATAGAACCATCAGAGCTTCTTGTACTAGGATCAAAATTTTCCACCTCTTTGTATTCTTTCACTTTATTTACTCCACGTTTGGGTGAATGGCCAAATACTGCATCATATAATCTTTTACTGACCATAGGCAGTGGTGAGAAGGGTTCAGTGGGGCTTTCTACATCGATAGAGCGGCTAAAAATGCCTTCTTGGCGATTTCTCTCAACCCCATAGCTCTGTGGACCACCCCTCTGAGCTACTTGAACAGGTAAAGAAGGGGCGTGGATGGAGGGAATGGAAGGACCTTCAACCCCCTCTGTGAGCCAATCCTTGTAATAAACAGCGAACTGGTATGTCCCAGAATCCATAATCTCATTATATGCTTTTTCAAGAAGCTTTAGTTTCCTGGCCTTGCTTGGTGTGTTTGCTAGAGAATCAGCTTCTTGATTGTACCACTCCTTCAAATGGGACAGATGCGGAAGAAACATGTGGGCCCATAATTCTGGCAACAACGTTGTTCTAGCCTCGAAGGGTGAGGCACAAAAAACGTGCAAAAGATGCTTTGCTGCTATCCTGTCTTTCTTCTGCAATGCATATACCACACTCAAGTAGAGATGAGCACATGCCGAGAGCTTAGAATTGGGAATTCCAGATGTGAAGCCATCTTTCAAATCATCTGAACTCAACCCAGTAATCACACTAAGCTGCAGTGAAGCTTTTTTTAATTCTTTTCCACTTGCACAGTCCTCGGCAGCTCCTTCTAGGGTTTCTATGGCTTGTTCAAGACTGGCTATCACATTGCTCTCATCAATTATGTCTTCATCTGATTCTGTGGAATTAAGCACCGTGAAACAATTGTCATAGAGTGATGTCCGAAAATCCTCGTCGTTTCGGAAATGTTTGATATACCCACTCACGATAGATATCATGGCTTGGACAGCAACTTTATCAAGAGCAGGCTCAGGAACATTCTGAACTCTGTTGCGAGCAGGTTCGGGAACATTCTGAACTTCATCAAGAGCAGCTTCAGGAACATTCTGCTCAATCTCAGCACGCCTTTGAATCCTGCCGTCATCAAAACTTTTGCTATTTTGAGAACTTTCATCAAATTTCCCGTAATACTCACTATAACTCAAACGCCTAAGAGGATGTTTATTAAAACTGTTGCCAGATCTGTTATCTACCTCTATATCCTTCCCTGACCTCCATGTTGGTCTTTCACTTTCACTAATTTGAGTTGAATATATATGATTGCTTCTATCAGGGCTATGCACTTCGTTTGAAAATACATCTTCATGACTCTTACCATCTTTAACTCCAATCTCATTACCTTGACAATCTCCTGATGAATCACGACTGGATCTGCTGTTAAATTCATTCAAATCATTAGAATCTCTTCCAAATTGCTCTCTAGTTTCTTTCTTTAATTCTCTATCCAATTTCTCCCTTAGACGGAGATTATCCCTTGGCCTTCTCTCCCTTGTTCTATCACTTGTTGGTGATTCATCTTTCAAACTATATCGTAGTAAATCAGACTTTGACCTCTCAGTCTTTCTGACATCCGAGAAAGAGCCTGATTTATGCTTGTCTCCATAAGTGGAATGTGGTGCACTTAATGCAAGTGACCCAAAGGGAGCCCTCCAAAAGATGTTTGACGCCGTCCTTTTAAATCCTTCACTAGCAAGCAGCTCCTCCAGCGTCATTTCCATTTCCACTAGGACCAATGTCTTTCTTAGCACCACAAATAGTTCTGGGAAATTAAAACCACATTGGTTACCTTCTGTGGTAAACTTCCAGCGGAGCTCTATTCAAAAACCGTCATAGAAAGCACAAATTTTGCACAGATCCCTGAGATTGAAAAGTAATAAAAGAGCTTTCATCAGAAAATTAGAGCAGTAATTTTCTTGACCAAAAGTTTCCATTGTACCTATAACATTCCATAGGGAGAAATTAAACTAAACGCAATAATTTAAGGTGGAACAACGTCTTCCCTTTATTCAGAGTCCTTTTCACACCGCTATAGAATCACGTTGTCAGAAGGTTAAACTATTAGACAGCCATTTAGAGCTTACTGTTTGATCAATTGCCTGTGAAGGGTACCTCGACCAACTAAAGGAATTGAAAGACAAAAATAAGATGAGGGGTTGAAGTTAAGTGTGATGCAAAGTAAGAATTGATGAGAAAGATTCATCAGAAGGGAAGACGGGACAGAGAAGGGAACTCTGAATCCCAGAAAGAAGTGAAACTCCTCTTCTATTCCCTTCTTCAGTGGACAGATTGAAGCATTCAATGGTTCTTCGGCCTAGAACCTTTGTTTGGTTTTCGAGGTTGAGCCTTTCAATTGAAGACTGTATTCTTGACTGTTCCCAGATTGAAAAAGATAAAGAAACAAAACCGAACTAAAATATGTTATTTTCTTCTCAATCACGAGGGATGCAATGGGATGAGTCTAAGTCAAGATGATAGAAAAGCACATTGGGAGAAAGATTGGAGTCCACGAGTATAGAAAGGTGTGATTCATCTGACCAGGTTGTTAATCAGATATACCTGCCAGCAGTAAGCTTTTCATCAAGAACCTTGATTCTTGCGTTAGCACTTCCAAATTGAAGTAAATTCTATGTAAGTTTGGAACTTTACATTCTTGCAAGGTGACTGAGGAGCCAGGGAAGAAGGGAAAGTGTTTTGGATTTTGTACAGTTTGGAAAGGGCGTACCCAGTGCACGAAGCTAACTCCCACATATGCGGGGTCTGGGGAAGGGTTGATGTACACAACCTCACCCCTACAAGAAAAGAGGTGGTTTCCAAGAATTAAACCCGTGACCTTCAGGCTACAATAGGGCCGCTTTACTGCTGCACCAGGTTCACCCTTGGTTACTGTGCTTGAAGGGACGAATGCTTACATATTTGTCAAGAAGAGTGAGAGAAAGAGTGATAATGAGGAGCAAAAATTCTCCAAAATTTTCTATTCGAAATGGGTCTAAGTAGGAGTTGAATAACAAAGATAAGGGTGTGGAATTCTTGAATCAATAACATCTCCTAATTAACAGAGGCATTACTCTCCTCTTTTTCCATTTCAAACTTCCTCGTCAGCTATAAAAAAAAAACTTCCTCTTCAGCTAGCATGCATACAAAATTTATAATTTAAGCATATTATGAAAATTTCCTAACACATTCAAATTAAATTTCTTCACATATACACATGTAACTACACAAGATGAAGAGAAAGAGAGAGAAAGAGATACCTGTGAGTTTGTTTTGCTTTTAGTCAACAAGGAACGTAATTGCAAGGTAAAGAAAGGGCAGTGTGATTTGGGGTTTCTTTTTTCGACGAGATACACCAAATCTAAGGAGGAGAAAAAGAATGAAAGATTGGAGTAAAGCCATTGGGTTGAGGGTTGCTGTTAAGAAATAGATAGATACAAAAAAACAAGTAGAGAGAGAGAGAGAGAGAGAGAGAGAGAGAGGAGACGGCAGTTGAGACGGTTTGAATTGAATACTGAAGGAGACTCAGCGGCCTGCAAATGAGCAAACAAGACCACGCTTGCCTTTCCAAAGAAAACATCCATTTTTTATTCTAGTTCCCACACTTGGGATCCGTTTGGAACGAAAATGATTTCAAAATGCAAGAAAAATATAGAGGAAAATATTGTTCTCAAAACTTAATTTTCTTATTTTCTACTCATTTTCTTTCTAAACTACAATAAGGGAGTAAATTTTTTTTTTTTGATCTTCTATCCTTTCCTTTCCTTTCCATATAACCAAACAAACCCATAGCCTCTCCCATCTCCATTTTTCTTCTTTCTTCTTTCCTCTTTCCTCTTTCCTCTTTCCTTTCATTTATTCCCCTTCACAGGACGGCTCCAAAATTTAAAATGGACTAGCATCGGGCATGTGTTCTACACGTGTGGGATACCGGCCACCATATCTTTTATTTCAATGCAAATAATACATGTTTAATTTTGTTAAAACATATTACTATTCTTCTTGATTAATAAGGTCAATTTACTTAATGAGCATCAGTAACCTCTATCATGTTTGTAATGTTCCTTTTTGCTCGTTTATATAATTGATACTCTAAGTCTATAACAACAGACTTATATGTTAGCAATTTTAGTCTTATTCACAATCAACCTCACTCGCTTCGATCATCGATATCTTTATAATAACCATCATCTTAAATTTTGTGGTTCCTATAGTGTTACAAAAAATGTGATATGTAAAGGTCAATGAGTTGTCCCCCAAAGCTTGAATAATTGTATGTAACTGAATACAATATGTCTTAGTGATGCTATGCTAATTTGTTTTAGTGATGGGTCCAACATGACCCACCTCATTCGATAAAAAGGGGCATAATTGTCCTTTATTAAACATATAACTATTCTTTTTGATTGATAAGATCCACTCAATGAGCATCAGTAATCTCTATCATATTTGTCATATTTCTTTTGGGCTTCTTATTGGCCGGTCCCCTTTTGTCCCCGTATTCCCGTCCAAACCCACCACGTGTCAAATCTATTCTGCCTAACCCCTTTCCCACGCACATGTGCCATTCTCTCTCTCTATACCCAATTTTCGAAATTGTCTATGGGAATTGGTTTGGGAGATGAGAGAGAAAAGGATAGTAAATGTGTCAGGACTTCTCTCTCTCTCTCTCTCTCTCTCTCTCTCTCTCTCTCATGCGTGGGTAATCACATGGCATTTACTACACTACTTTAGTTCTTTTTTTACTCTCTCTCTCTCTCTCTCTCTCTCCCTTTTTTTTATTTTAGATTTAAAAAAAGATAATCCATATATATAGCTCATATATTCTTAAAACTTTAAACAATTATAACTTTTGTTGTGCATATCGAAAAATGAAAAAGTTATATTTTTGAAACCCACTCGATGAGATCTTTAAAACAAGATCCATTTTGAATATCAAATTATGTACACGTAAAAAAAGTTATTTTATACCCCTTAATAAAGAATTCACACCACTTCTAAACAATTCACATCCTCCAAAATAAAAGAATTCACACCACTTAAATGAAGAATCCACACATCCTCTACACAGCTCACTCCTTCAATACACAATTCACACCCCAAAATGAAAGAATTCACAGCCCTCAAATGCAGAATTCACACCCTCCAAAATGAAAGAATCCACACTCCTCAAATGCAGAATTCACACCTCTTCTAAAACAATTCACAACCTTCGAATGCACACAATTCACACATCTGCAACAATTCACACAATTCACACTTCTTGTAACAATTCACACTTTTGCAACAATTCACACCCTTGATAGCATGCAATCCACACCCCTAATAGCACACAAATTTCCACATCTAGAACAATTCACAACCCATATACAACCAATTCACATCCTAAAAAAATAATTTATTTGTATGTATAATATCTGTCAAAAAAACTCTAATTTGACACAGTAATTTTATATTCAATACACAAAAATGTACAATTCACACTCTAAGAATTTTTTTTTTGTGTGTGTGCATAATTTTACACCTCCAAATAGCACACAATTCACACCCTTTGTAACAATTCACACTTCTGCAATAATTCAGGCCCCTGCAACAATTCACACCCCTATACAAACAATTCACACCCCCCAAAAAAAAAAAATTCTTTGTATGCATAATTTCATATTCACAATGGATCTTGTTTAATAGATCTTGTTTAATAGATCTCGTCAAGCAGGTTCCAAAAATATCATTTATAAAAAAAAATGGATATATGTAATAAAAAATATTAAGTTTTAAAGTTTTAAAAAGATAAAAAGGAGAGAAAGAGTGAGAGAGAGTATGTTGACTAGTGGAGAGAGAGAGAGAAGAGAGACCGTGGCAGTAGAAAGAGAGGGGAGAGGCGATAATAATTGTAGAGAGAGACTGAGTGGGTAGTTGAAATCAATTAGACAGAGAGAGAGAGTGAGAAAACATACTGGGCAATTCTCCACGCACGCGCACAGGGCGTAGGGAGGAGGGAAAGACATTATTAGGTTTGGATGGAAGCCCCCACAAAAAGTGGGGGCGGCTTGTGATTTTCCGTATTCCTTTTTGCTCATATATATACTTGGTGAATTTTTGTCGCATCTTCTTCATGTTGCATCTCTCTTCTAACGTTGGGCTCCCAAAACTACAGACTTACATGTTGGTAATTTTAGTCCCTTTCACAATCGACCTCACGAGCTTCAGAGCTTCCATCATCGATATCTTGGTAATAATCATCATTTGATCAAAAGGGGAAGGTCGTTTGGTACGGAATGCAGCAAATTGGCGATAGGCAAAGTTCTATTTGCATCCCACTTTTTGCTAAATACCTCCCACTAAAACTTAAATGCATAGCTTTCTAAAAGAACAACATAATCATCATTTCTAGGGCTTTGAACTCTTCTGGAGATAATCCGGAACCAACTTGAACCATGAGCGGATCATTTTCGTCTTTCAAGTTTATAGAAATAATTTCTTCTTTTATAGGCTGAGCATGCCTTTCGTCTTCCCTTCTGATTAGGGATCAAAGTTCTTCTGGAATTTCTTCCTCGAATTCGATCTCGTCATCGTCGGGGTCAACACAATTTATTTCGGACACAACAAGATAAGCAAAGTCTATTTCATTGATAACAAATGCGGAGGCCCCAAGGGCGTGATACATGAGGTGGACTCAAATTCAAAAGAAAAATGATGACGCGGGGGAATGACAGATACATGTTCTGGTTCAGACTTAGACTCGGAGTAAGTGCTAGACTCAAATTCAGTGCCAATGTAAGTGATTTTAGGTACAAAAGTGCAATTTTTATAAACTCCATTGGCATCCACAATGAGTGCAGTGACATCTCCAAGGGCATCCTGGCTCAGCATCATCAGCTTTACCTCCTTGGCAAGCTCCAAATCAGTCTTTAAATCAAACAGCATCGGAGCAGGCTCGCCTTCTCCCACACTCATCAGGCTCTCTTCCCCGAACAGCGATTGGAGATTCCCGAGTCAAGAGTTTCGATCCAGTCAACTTGGAGTGCCTTAACCAGTTCTTCCCTCTTCTCGGCTTCATCGTCACTGTCCCAAGTGTCATTGGCAAAGATTTCGAAACCTAGCAGCTTGGTCTTTGTTTCCATGTCCCAGAATGGATCTGGTTCCCCTTGATAGATAGCTTATGGAGCTTTCACAAACTAAATGGGCTTCTTCTTAGCACCGGCTTGTACCTTCTTTCCCTTTCTTGGTTCACTGTCAGTTGACTCATAACCGAGACTGAAGCAGTGGTTATTTGTCGAAAACTTGGGGAATTTAGCCATCCCCTGATTGTTCAGACCTAACCCCAGGCCGGGTAGGTATTCCATCTTTCTCATTATCTCCAAAGCAATTGAGATCATTGAGAAGTCTTCATCCATTTTGACGGTAAGGACTGATCCAGAAGTGTCAAAGGAGAAGCCACCGAGAGTGACATCCTCTTCTCCGTGAGCAATCTCAAGTAGTGGCGCATTGTCGGGGACATGGGGACAGATCCCTGAATCTCCATGAATGTTTAAAGTTCCCTTAGCCAGACCAAGTTGGACTTTCTGGTGTAGGGAAGAAGGTACTGCCATGATATCCGACCGATGAAGCCAGGGCCTGCCCAGCAGCTGGTTAAAAGATGACGGAATGTCGAGCACATGGAATTCGATATCCGTCTTGAAGTTTTCAATGACTACTTCCATCTGAACTATCCCAACCACATCCCTGAGCATGTTGTCATATGCGCGCACTCTGAGGTTGGACAGCTGAAAGTCCTTGTTCTTCAAACCGAGACAATAGGCTGTCCTTAGGGGACACACGTTCAGTGCAGATCCGTTGTCAAGCAGGACGACTGGGACCCATTTTCCCATGCATTTCAGGGTGATGTGCAAAGGTTTGTTGTGACCAGCTCCCTCTGGGGGTAAATCTTTCTCAGTGAAGGTGACCACATGCTTTGCACGAGCTGGAGTAAGCAGTGCTACCATAGTTTGCGGAGGAGTACCAGGTGACACCTCCATGTTGGACAGTTGTGGACACCCGACGGGCGGCCGCCCACGCGATGGCGTTTCGATTTCGATTTGAAAAGTGATTTTGGAGTCACCACCCGGGTTTAAGGAATGAGCCCGAGAAACCAAAAAGAGTGACTCGTTATGCCCAATGGTTTTGAAAAATGGTTTTACCGGTCGTGCGAAAACCTTTTATTTCCGGGCTCGGGGGTTTGGTTACGAGAGGGGAAGGTTTTAATGCACCCCCCTCGCCCGGTCCGTGAACCGGTCTTTACTAGACAATTTGTGGGATATGGAAAATGTTTAAAACTTGATCTTGAACATATAAACAAGATATGAAGCATGTACACAGGATAAAATACAATATAAGAGATTGCGGTGTTTGTGTGCACGTGTAATTTACAATGAAATGATGATGATGACATATGATTATAAACAAGATTATGGACGACCAGAATGAGATGAAAGCAGAAACTAAGATTAAAATGAACAATGAAAGCAATGAAAGATGCAGCAGCTGCTAATCAATCTGTTGACAGAACAGACGTTGGGCGCCCAAGGTCTCCCAAGTCCAACTGTTTAACCTTTGTTTTCTGATTTGAAGAATACCTTGCTTTGATCATAAACATCCTCAAAACTGATTTTCAACTTATAACTCCATAACACGATCTCAACAAGGTATTCAAAAGTGATTATCTAACAAAAACATAGGTTTTTGAAGATTTAATTTTGAGAGAAATCCATAAATGAAATTGAATTTGAGTTGAGAGAGAAGAAGAACTATCAAGAGACTGATAAGCAACTGAGATGAACTCATATATACTTGAGACAACAATAATTATGACAAAATGAATGAAACATATACACTGCTCAGGAACCACCTTAGGCGCCCAAGGTGAGGTTGGGCGCCTAGGGTCATCCCTGGCTCTTACTTGTTTTGAGTCTCTTTTGCTTTATTACTCATATATTCATAACCTCTTCACCAAATATCATTTGAAAATGATTTTTATCAACAAGCAGAAACAAAGAGGTGGGATTCTTGAATAATAAACAAACTCATTGATCTATTTCTTTGGATTATTCATGGAAAATAAAAGGAAAAGTGAGATGAGAGCTTGAGAGGAGTAAAATAAACATGATATAGACAATAAACAATACACACACCCTTCTGGAAAGAATGAAACAGCATGATAATAATAATAAGAGAACAGAATGGACAAAACTGTAATCTGCTCAAAAGACACCTTGGGCGCTCAAGGTGACCTTGGGCGCTCAAGGTATCCTTTGGCTTGCATGTTTCTGTTTACTGCTTTGCTTTACTTGTGATGTCTTCTTGAGTTTGTAAGCCTCTGATCATTTTGAAAATGTTGGTTTTTGTTTTCAAATATCAATAAAACCAAACAAAATCCTCTCAAGGATGATTTCAAGATGATCAGAGCTCATACAAAGCTTCAAGATTACATATCATAATGATGAACAACAGAAAAAAGTAAATAAACAGCACAGAAGATGAATAAAACAAAGCAGTAAGACAGTGACTGTTGAGACCTTGGGCGCTCAAGGTGACCTTGGGCGCCCAGGGTCACACCAGTGCAGAAAATTTCACATGTTTATTTGGTAACTTTTGGACCTTGTAAGTGTAGAATGAGTTTGAGGAACTCACTTACACCTACTGATCACCCTCAGATTGTGACCAAGAGTTGATTTTCTTTATTTTCTACCTTTTTTGGACTTGATCAAGGTGAGAAAATGTGGTTTTTGGTTGGTTTGAGTTTGAGGCTTGATTTTGGGTACTAGAACAGTAGGTATTGGGCTATTTGGAAGTAATTTGGGACTGGTTTTGATGTGTTTAAGGAGGTGAGGGATAATCAAGGCTTGATGAAGGATTTTTGGAGGATTTTTGGTGAATTTTTGGTGGGTTTTGATGATGTAGATGGGTGAGAGGAGCTCTGGACGTTTTAGAGTGAGAGAG
>JAXBDA010009232.1:0-12993 GCA_036023075.1 Gaultheria prostrata
CCCTAAAGTTTCAAAACTCATGAATGGACCCCTATGTTTCGGGGATTCGGGGACGGATCGGGGCGGGGATGGATCGGGGAACGGATTCGGGGCAGATTCGGGGCGGGGACATGCCTATCTCCACCCCCTATCCAATCTCCAAACATTTTATAAAAAAAACTTCATATCTTACCCAATCTCCGAACAGATCTCCATATTGCCGATCCATTCGGATCGGGGATCAGATCGGATTCGGACGGATCGGACAAAATGCTCATCCCTAATTATTTACCTGCCTGAGTTACTTCCCTTCTACGTCTTGTATCTAGGGACTAGGATCATCATTCTCTTTGGTTGGCACAATCAAAAAACCTATCATGAAGGTCTATAAGATCAAAAAATAAGAGATTTTATTGAAAATATTCATGACATGGGAACACTAGCGCACAATGCATGGAGTTGTGGAAAATGGGAAGAAAGAAAGCTTTCGGGATAAAAAGTCAGTCCCTATATAAAAAAAAGTCAATTCGAAGCCCCATGGTTTGGAAAAAAATAATAATAATTCAATGCAACGTGTTATTTGTAACACCGTATTACATGATGTGGGTCTTATATCTCATATATGTATAGGACCCACATCATGATTGAAAAAAAAAATTACATGATTTGAACTTCCCCATACGGGATTAAGATCGGATTAAACAAGAGGGGACTATTTGTCCATATAGTCCCCCTTCTCTGGATTATTTTCCTCGATATCCGATGGTTGAAAATATTTTCCATCACCTTTTTTAGCATTCATATAATTAATCTCATCTATTATTCTGTGGATATCATTTGTCCCTTCTCTTTTCATTCTTAATCTCATCTTATCCAATCATTTCTAAATATAGTCTGACAATCAAACGTTGCCTAAGGGTCCACTATGTAAGTGTCATACCAAAAATATAGTCTGCCGATCAAAAATAAGTTTACTTCCTTTCCACAGTGAACACCGATGATCGATCTCTGAGCAGGCTGGCTTCCTGAGCTCTTCTTGGCACACACTCAACAACTTTGATCATATCGAAGAGGATAATCAACCCCGGCCCCTATTTTCTTAAGTGACTTTACTACTCGAAACGCATGCACTTATTCAACTTGAACCCAACCCATCACGAAATTAAATTCAAAACCCCACAACCAATTAGAATCTAGGCATCGTTTGATGCGCGTTATATATGTAATAGGGTGGTGATGTTGAAAATTGAGTAATTGGACTTTAAACCTCCTGAGCGCTTATGGAACACCATGCATACAAAACCTGTTTTTATCAGAATGCACACGGAACCACACGGAACTACAGGAATTAGTCGAGGTGTATGTAAGCTAGTCCAAATATTGTTAAGTTTTCACAAAAATAAAAGACAAATGATAGTGCCAGTTGTGGACCATTCAAAGTGTAGAAGCCTATAGGACGTTCTATGAATTTGGGTTAATAAGAGCAAACTAGGGTCCGTCATTGAGTGGAATTAGGGATGGATCCCTTCATTAGTGCCTATCCCTTTCGAGACTAAAAGAGCAAATTTCTGGGAGATTCCAAGGGTTAGGGTTTGATAAGGATTCCCACTCTCCCTGGGTTTGATAAGGATACCCAACAATCCGAAACTTGTGGCCGCGAGGCCGGTTGCCTGCAAGTGAGCCGAGAGAGTGGGATAATGAATGTGCAACATGCAGCAGTCGGGTGACAGAATCATATCGTGACTTATCAGAGGGAATTGGTAGTGAAAGAATGATCAGTAGTGAATTTGATTGTTTGATTAGAGATGGGAATTCTCAAGGGATTGCATTTGTTCTTGTTTTAGTTAAATGAGAAGGAATTGAAGTAATAACATATGAAGCCCACCCCTCATGTCCTTGCTAATCCCTCATTTTGGGGGATACACAAGTTCGGATAGAGTACTAAGTTTCAAAAAATGCTTTCAAATACCATATTAGTGGACGCACAAGATTCATAGTCTTTTTTTTCAAACGATAACAGATGATATTATTAATCCACTAAAACAAACATCACAATGAAGACTCGTCCCTAAGCATTTTGGAATAGTGATGAAAATTACAATGTTGAATCTCCTTCACAGAAGACAATTTGGTTGTCAACTTGCTATCTACCAATAGCAAAAAAAATCAACTTGTATATCTAATAATAGCAAAAACAAGATACATTTAACTTTGGAGATCTCAACACAACATTGGGCCTCACAAGATATTTTTCTATTATTCTATACCCACTTGTTACTTTCTTCAACATTCTGAATCATTCAAGGTAGTTAATTGACTTGTAGCTTAGTTGGCATGCTCTCTGTCTTCCTCAGTGGAGGCAGGAGTTCGAGCCCCATGAGGGGCAGTGGGTGGATTTGTGGTCCTTGGGCTATGGAAAGCTTCTGGACCCTCTGTGGACTAACATACTAACACACTAGCATTCTCCTAAACTATGACAAAAAAAAAAAAAAGGTAGTTAATTGTTCACTTCTTCTTTTCTCATTTTTCCTTCTTTTGGCAGCAAGTTGTTCCTATCACTATCACCACATCCTCCCCCGGTGACAATAATTATAGGGTAAATTACAGACCTTCCCTGAGGTTTATGACAATGACACTACACCCCAATGTTTTCGACTAGTTACTTTGGCCTCCCTTGAGGTTTATTGTAGTGTATCAGATCGAGCCACTCCATTAGAGTTCTTACATTTTCCAAGTAAATGGTGTCAAAAAGAAGACGGACAATTACAATGGCAAAGGCACAATAATTGGGAGGGGCTATTCTAGAGGCAGATGAAGGGCTATTACTTCACATGCTGGTAGGGGGTAGAGTATTATGTGATATAGGTGAATGCATCACTTAGGCAGAATAATTCAGGAATTGAGTGGAACTTAGGCAAAATATTATGAGGTTGACAAAAAATTTAGATATGCGTTCGTATCAAATAAGTGGAAGTCAGTAAGGATATTATTAATCCACTAAAAATGAGAAGGAATTGAAGTGTAATAACGTATGAAGCCCACCCCTCATGTCTTTGCTAATCCCTCATTTTGGGGGATACTTGCAAGTTCGGACAGAGTACTAGTCTAGCCCTAAAAAATGCATTCAAATACCATATTAGTGGACACACAACTGAAACAAGATTCATAGTCTAATCGCTCTAAAACTTGGCTTAGAACCTTTCTTCTCGTTGATCTTGCTAACGAAACTGGAGACTGAGTTTGAGTTCTACCCCCACCGTCCCTCTAAAACTTGGCTTAGAGCCTTTCTTCTCGTTGATCTTGCTAATGAAACTAGAGACTGAGTTTGAGTTCTACACCCACCGTCCCAACTTATTTGTCCACTTAACTTTTTAGTATCTCAAAATATTTGTCCATTTGACTTTCAAGTGAACCAAAATTTTCTTTTTACCATTTTTTATTGGAATGAAGTACTGTAATTTTTAAGAAAGTTAAAAGGGTAAATATGAAAAGTTGTACTCTCTCCGTCTCTTTTTAAGTGTGTTACCTGGAAATTCCAACTATTTTTCTCTCACATCAACTTTTACAACTTTTACATCTACTTTCCATTACTTACCCTTATCAATATAATAATATCCACTAACTTTTTAAAAAGGAATCTACTTTTAAGAGCAAAATAGGAAATGTACCCACTAACTTTTCAAAACACACACTTATTAAGGGACAGTCCAAAATGGAAATGTAAATACTATAAAAGGGACGGAGGGAGTATCATTTTAGGTCTTTTTTAGATGTAATAACTGTGTTTCTTAAAGTGGTGGTTTTTCAAGATTGGACAAATAAATGAGGACGCAGAGAGTAGGACTTACCATGTCTAATATGTTGAACACAACGTAAATCCCATCATTAATATGCCAAACAAATGAATTCCTACCGTTACTCTTGTACTATGTTGTAGTAAATTTAAAATTCAAAACAATTTTCCCTCCACTTTTGAATAAATATTGGAATGGGACAGAAGGGTAAAATTGTCATACTTTTTCTTCTCTGACTATTCAAAATAGATAATTATTTTGTGACATTTAAATAAGGAAAGATGGACCAAAATTATACTAGAACAGAAGGAGTATGTGCCAGTGTGACTGTGTGAGGTCTCTCTCCCCTTGTGGTGTCATATGACATATCACGAGTTGGAACGGTGTTGTATCCCCGTCTGCCATGTGAAAACGAGAGGGATGTGAGAGGGGCATTCTATTCATTTTGAAAAACCATTTGAGGAATTGAGAAACCTACTGAGAGATTTTTCTGGGCGTCAATCTATTTTTAGCAGCATTGCTACATACTCATAAAATATACTAAAAAATTGTCCAAAATTTGTAATCAATGGCTCAGATTCACATGAATCCGAGCTATTAATTATAAATTTTGGGCACTTTTTTGGACAAATTTTTATGAGTTCGTAGCATTTTCCCTGGTGGATTTTAACCGGCAATGCCACCATGTACACGTAGCAAGGTAAGCAACGAAAGTAAAGAGCAAAACAAAAAAGAAAACCCATTTTCTACCGCACAAAATAATCAAATAATAATTGCATATACTGATCTCCGAATTAATTGATTTTTTAATGGGTATTCTTCAAAACATGTTTTAAGTAAATTGAAGCGTCGATTATTAGCGTGAGGCTCCTAATTTTTTTTGTCAATATTTGTGTGAAAGGAACCGACTCCATACATATAATATATTTACACACACACACACACACACATTGTTATACAACTTTCAGTTAAGGTTAATTATTTTTCCTCTATATTTGTTTATTTTTTCTGCGTTATGTTTTTGCGTATTATTGGTTCTTCTTTATTTTTACAATTGATCTCGTCGAGACGAACCAATAATACACAAAAAGTTGACGCAAAACTAACTAAAGCAAAAAATATCCAATAAAAGCAAAAAAAATAAGTCAGGAGACTTAGGCCTTGTTTGATAACCCTATTCAACACTTAAAACTAAAATAATACTCCCTCCGTCCCTTTTATAGTGTGTACATTTCTATTTTGGGTTGTCCCTTAACAAGTATGTGTTTTGAAAAGTTAGTGGGTACATTTCCTATTTTGCCCTTAAAAGTAGCTTCCTTTTAAAAAAATTAGTGGGTATTATTATATTTGATAAGGGTTAGTAATGGAAATAGATATAAAAGTTGATGTAAGAGAAAAATAGTTGGAATTCCTAGGTAACACACTTAAAAAAGGACGGATGGAGTAAGTTGGTTTGATAACCAAAATAAGGGAGATTGAATATTTTAAGGAGAGATACTAGGAACACAATCATCCAAACATGACACTGAACACAACTCGTCACATACACGTAGTTCCAGCATAATAAGAGCATCCCCAACAATGAGAACCCAAATCATCCTCAAAAAGATTGGTGAACAATGTTTTACCTACTCACATCTCTTTCAATACTCCAACAATTCTCCCTATTACTCTCTCTATGCCAATTAAATAATATAAACTAATATATATATATATATATATCCATATAAGAGGAGAGAGAGGAAAAAAAATATTAATAAACAATGACAATGGGAGTGAATAATGACTCCCTGTATGGGGAGGGAATTAGGGAGGTACTGTAGCATTTGATATTTTACCAACCTGTTTAGGAAGCCGGTTGGAGCTTGTTTTTTGAGTTTGACTAAGTAAAATAGGGATAGAGAGGTATTTGTGGAGTCTATTGCACTTGCTCTAAAGGTGTGTGGAATTTACGTATACGTGAGGATTTGTGTTTGGTGTTGTATCCAGAGGATTGTGTTAATTCGGAAAGTCTAGGGGCACACCCACTTAGTCACATACCAGTCACACCATGCGTGTGAGACCTATTTTGAGGTCCCACACAAGTGATCGGAATCGTTCAATTTGTTTAAAATATTTTTTTAAGGGTCCCTGAAAAAACCCAGCTCAATCAGATATCGGTAAAGGCTCGACTGATTCATTAAAGTTTCAGCTCCTGAATCAAACGGACCAAAACTTTAACAAACTTATCAAGTCTTTCCCCATATCTGATTGAGCTGATTTTTTTCATGGACCCTTACAAAAATATTTTGAACAAATTGAACGACTCCGATCACTCGTGTGGGACCTCAAAGTAGGTCCCACACACATGGGTGTGGTTGATATGTGATTGAGTGGGTGTGCCTGTAGCAGAGTTCGTGTTAATTTGTGTGTTTTAAGAGCTAGGCAAAAGCAAGGAAGAAAATAATTGTTCACTTCCCTTTTCTTTCCATATTCAAAATTTTTGTTCAAAAAAAATCTTTCTTTTTCCGATCATTACTTACATTTCTCTTCTCATTCATTACCTCATTATTCTCATTTCTCTATCTATCTCTCTTCAATTATTACCTCATTATTCTAATTTCCAAAAACCTAATCAAACACTATCTCCAAAAAAATTCGCAAAATACACGGCACAGTACTATGACCTTGACCTTGATGATATTATAGCAGAAGACGAGGTATTCTCTATTTCTTCTCTTTTCTGTTATAGTGTACGAGGCCGCCCAATCCTCAATGGCAGCATTTAAAAAGTGGAGAATGGGTGGACCTAGATTCCAGAAAGCTTCTGTTCTCAGGAGGAAAAGAAGACTGTCAGATTAGGCCCTATCTCTGTGTTGTGGTGCATCTCATCGGCGTGGCGCTAGAAAATAGATTTTTATTTGCTCCGACCTTAATTGTGCTATTGTGGATTTTCAAATGGTATCGATGTCTATCTATCATTCAATTGTATTCAACCATGAAGAGCAGGCCGAAAATGAAGCTCAAACCGACCACGATGAATCATGTTAGGCGCTATTTGGTGGTCCCAAATGGAACCAAATTTCCCATATGGGTTTACTAACAAGAAAAGCAGTTCATCTCTGAATTTCTTTTTCTGCCATGGCATAAGCAGAGACTGTTCTTGTGGAGGATTTGATGTTTGCTAGAGGATGAATGATTATCAAGGGAATTAACAGGTCACACAGACACGCAGAATAAGTAGAGACTCATGTATAATAGGAATAGCGTTTATGAAAGCCCCAAATAGGAAAAAAATCTGGGTACCACGTGGCCGAACGTTACATCCAGACCGTCCAAAAGTGTATTGGACAAACAAGATTAAAACACCCTCCCTCCTCACTCTCTCCCCTCTTTCTCTCCTTTTTTTCTCTCCAAATCCAGACCGCCTAAAACCAAAGTGGATAGCCTAGATGCATCGAGAGGGTACCATGTGATATCCCCCGGTACTAAAAAATTGCTCGAGGCTTAGAAGTGTGGCTTAGAAGTTTACACGCTCCTACGTGCGGGCATACGGAACCCTTTGTTTTTATCATAATGCATATGGAACCACAGGAAATAGTCAAGGTGTACGTAAACTAATACAACAAAAATGCATTCAGTTGCAGCAGGAATGGACTCTTACTAGAACTAGTCCTGAAGAGGAAATAGAGGGATGGAATTTCTCTCTTTTGGCATAGCGGAACCCCTGAGGTAGAGAGCAGTGGTAGAGCTCACCCTTAATAATTCGCCGGGAGTTTGCTCAGTGGTAGAGGGCGCCCTTGATGATCCTTTCTTTTGGCATGTCTCGCTTGTACTTATTCACTACTAATCATTCTCTCACTTGATTTTTGAAAGAATCATATCGTGACTCATCAGAGGGAATTGGTAGTGAAAGAATGATTAGTAGTGAATTTGATTGATTGATTAGAGATGGGATTTCTGAAAGGATTGCCATTGTTTTAGTTGAATGAGAAGATATTGAAGTAACAATATTTGGGGGCTACAGCTTTGAAAGAACGAAGGGTGCATCCTACTTTAGCAGAGCGAACAAAATACTAGTAAACCCCAGCTCCTGATGAAGGAGTTGGGCAAATTAGTTTTTGACTTCGCCCTTTTGTTTCTAGATCAGCTCCTATTCTTTTGTACATTGGTAGGAAAATTAGGTTTTGGCTTCGCCCTTTTGTTTCTAGATCAGCTCCCTATTCTTTTGTACATTGGTAGGATTGCCTCTATAGTCTTGTCTTTCTTGCTCTAAATATGGAGGGTATGCCCTCTTTAGTTCTTGTAATTGTTTGAGCTCTCAATAAATTTTTTGGGGATTTGGGTTTACTAGTATTTTGTTTGCATTAATTTATTTTTTCCATGACTTTGGAGTTTGTTATCACTTTTGATCTTCTGGAGTTGTTCCTCTTTCAACTTACTGGGTGTTTTTTTTTTGAATGGCAACTTACTGGGATTTTTGATTCACCATTATTTAGTGTGCATCTTTGTCTTAGGAAATTTATTTTTTTATGTCGGAGATCAGTCCGTCATCGTCATTACCAACAGCGTCGGAAAACAAATAATTCCAAAAAACAAAATGATGCCCACCACAACAGAGGGCAACAACAAAAGGGCCACAACGACCGTTTCAGTACCCACCACAAAAATAAAAAAACGCAATATCAAAATTCAAAATTCCAGATCGGGGCTCTCCCCACATTTCAAAAATTTAGAGCAAATAATAAATCCGGGGAAAAAAAAAAAAGTTCCCCAATGTGAATTATAAGAGAGAAACTAAAATCATGAAAATCAATTCTAGATGAGAATCTTGTTTCTTTTCCAAGACAAAGATGCATTAATCGAATCGATCAGTTCTTTTTTTTTTTTTGGGTAAAGGAAGATCAACCAGTTCCAGTGAATCAAAAATCCCAAAAAAAAAAAAAATCCCAGTAAGTTGAAAGAGGAACAACTCAAGAAGATCAAAAGTGATAACAAACTCCAAAGTCAAGTAAAAAATAAATTAATGCAAACAAAATACTAGCAAACCCCAAAATCCAAAGTCATGGGAGGAATGTGTTGATGTTGTAACATTGTCACTTGAAAAAAGATACTAACAAGAAGTGCCAGAATCAAACTCAGAATAAAATACCCAAATATTGATTTATGATATCGTAACTATATCTCATGCACCCTTTTTGGAGGCTTAAAGTTATAACCAAAAAATCCAACTTTCATGAGAAGTCCAATAGCCACAAATTGCGTACAACTGCAGTGACAGAAGGAAAAATCAAACATGATCCTCCACACTGCAGCTCGCACAGTTCAATACATGGAACCGAGAGAAACGAACAATCTAAAGTGTCCCACATGATACTTAGCTGATTTCTTTCACCTGTTACCAGCAAGAATGTAGGCCATCTCTTTCACTTGTTTCCCTTCATACTGATATGAAATCCAGACATAAGATGTCGGAGGTGAACATGCTAACACAACATCATGGACGCACAAGATGCAAAACTAAGCTGAGTTAAAATTGACCATGTTTGCATGCACAAAAAGCATAATGTCCGTAAATCACAACTGGCATGTTCACCCTCGACATCTCATGTCTGGATTTCGCATCAGTATGAAGGGAAACAGTTAACCTTTACATCCCAATTGACAAACAACCTTAAAAGGTTGCTAATGACCATATGCCATTACCATCCATGTGATGTGAAGAAAAATGCTGTTATCATAGTAGGTTATTATCAAATCAACTGCCAATGCAAGCAGTAAGGATGAGTATAAACTTTTTTCACAAAAGTAGGATGGGATGTGCAATTCAACAAATGTCCTTTTATCATACTTGGAATGAAAAGGCATGCACGAGGAATTATTCAGAATCTTAAAAGATGTAATGGCGTTTGGAGGCGGATTTGTGAAGATGGCAAAATTGGGCAAGCAAGCGAAAGGAAGTTTGGTAAGACCAATCATCACTTTCACAATAGAACCCACTTTGAAGCACAAAACCCGTACTATGAAGCCATCATTTTCCCGAGGAAATCCACAGGCAAAAATTGTTGTGTAGGGCTTTGATGCCAGGGCATCCTGCAGAAAACCTGCAGGATATTTTCAGAGCCATAGAAATTGGAAATAGCTCTCCCCTTTCTTTGAGTCAAGCCCTTTGTAATCCAAATTCTTCTGATACTAAAAAGAAACAAACATTGGGAATCCTAAACCGGAGTAAAATAAACCCTAGAGGAATCAACCAGGCTCTTGAGATATTGGAAGTTACATAAATATCAAGCACCCCAAGACATAA
Organism: Gaultheria prostrata; assembly: GCA_036023075.1. Taxonomy (NCBI): domain Eukaryota; kingdom Viridiplantae; phylum Streptophyta; class Magnoliopsida; order Ericales; family Ericaceae; genus Gaultheria; species Gaultheria prostrata. Next base: position 10,060 of record JAXBDA010009232.1, read on the forward strand.
CAATGCATGTTAAGAGGCAATTTAAGAGAAAAACTGGTATTCTCATCCACTTCAAAAAGTTGTTCTCATGGAGCCTTAGATTGATTGGTCCATTATTCATCACCTGATGATCTTTTCCGCACAACACAGAATGAAAAACAAAATCAACAAGATACTGCATCAAAAATCTCACATGCAGTACAGTGTCCTTTAATTTGAAAATTGAGGACACAGTGTCACGAATTCCAAAAGTGGAATGCTAACAAAATAACATGTTTAGTATATTATCTTTACAGTTCCATTCCGAGCTCTTAAGAATTCAAAACAACAACACTTTTCAATCATGCTTGAATGCAACTAAACATTGAGCATCTATAATTAGTATTTTCCCACCAACAAAAACAATTTGGTCTCTGCAGACTTTGAATGCAAACCAAGAAACAACAGGGAATATGATTGTCGTATAGATGAAGGGGAGTGGTTAACAGAGGGGTGGGGATTCACAGGAACCAGTGCCATTGTAGTTTAGACTGAAGACAAACTTCTTAGGCAATATCTGAAAGACTGGTCCAATTTTAAAGCTGTTGTCTGATCTTGTTCAAATATCTATTATCACTGACGTGGAAGTAGAAGATCAGACAGCAACTTCCAAAGAAAATAGGAGTAAACAGATTCAGAAGCAGTAGTCCACCGCCAAAGTATAATAAGTAGCAATAGCAATGATTAATCGAATCCATGAGAAGATCACAAAGACCCTCGAGTGCTCAACCCCCGTGTCCAATACATCTAGAAATTACAACTCCAAAATGCCATTGAAATGGTACTTTGGATAACAAACTGAATCGTATTTGGAGCTAATATCATAGATTCCCCCTCATGGACAGATTGAAGGGAAAAAAGGACCTCAGCAAGAGACGAATCCTCAGACAAATCATGGTAGTAGAGTAAAATTCAAAATAATGGGTAGGAAAATAAGCTCATGCTTAAAAAACTAATAAAACCATATCTCAAAACAAGAAATACATAAAAAAAGGCAGCATAGTAACAGCTTCTAAAAACAAAAACAATAAAATATTGAAATAAGATTCCAAAGCAATAGTCCACCGTCAAGGTATAATAATTAGCAAATAGCAATGCTTAAATCAAATCCATCACAGTTCACAAATTACTCGATTGCACAACCCACGTCCAATACATCTAGAAATGGTACTTTCAATAACGAATTCAATTGCAGCAAGACAAAAATCCTCAGATAGGGGCAAATCATGTTAATAATACAAAATACTAGTAATAATCAAATCTCAAACCAAGAAATACATAGAAGGCAACATTGCAACAGAGTACAAAAACAAAATCATGCGTATTGTAGTAAGATATAAAAGAAAATACTATCAAGCTAAGAAATTCAAAGAAGGTCAGTATAGGAACGGTTTCTAAAATCTAAATCGTTGTATTGCAATAAGATTCAGAAGCAAAGGTTTTAGCATCACTCGACATATAATGCCTCAGATCAAGTGTTGGATTAAACCTATAATGCATCATCCTCATCTGTATTACAATCAGCAGAGTAACTTCATAAAACTTATCACAAAATCAATTACTCTGGTAAACACTAATTCAGCCGCAAAATTATCAAAACTTAGCACAAAAAAAAAAACAAAATTTACAAGCAAGACGTAAAACGAGGGAAAAGAGACAACTCAGTGTTGGCATTAAGTAAGTCATAGGTTCGATTCTACCAGCATTATTCCTCAGCTTTACAGTTAAGAAGAGGGAGCTTTTTTATCCTCATCGCAACCTCTATTCCCCAAAGCATAAGCAACAGCTATGCATATATCGATACGAACATCAAATACATAAAGTAAAAATAATATCGGTATAATTCGATAAGAACATCACAAAAACAGTAAAAACATCTGTATTATACACAGATATGCATAATTCCGGAGAGAGAGAGAGAATCGCTCAGCTCAGCGGGGTTGTCGACATGCAAAATCCTCTCGAGAGAGAAACCTGCAATACGGTCTGTTGAGCTTGAATTTTATGGAGTCATCATTGCGATCTCTCTCAAGTTTTCAACAAGGAAATCGGAAAGAATGCAGTGAAAGAACAGGAAAAAAGTAAACCCTAGTATACATACAGTGACGGAGCTTGAACTGCTCAAGGCCTGAATGTTGTGGTAAGACTTACGGTTGCTGTGTATTTATACGGGTAAGTTAGGGTTTTGCTTTACGCGCAGATGGTGTGTTTGGGGAGAAGGGGGTTTCGTTGGGCCGCTGTTTGGTGACGAGACTTTTCTTACGCCAGGTTTAGATATTCCCAAGCCCAATATTAACATGTGGTAGTGAGTCGGGACAATACACTCCCAATTCTTCTACCACCACACCTTGCACACCACTATAGGACTGCAAACGAGTCGAGCTTTAGAATATTTAGGTTCGTTCATTAGTTTTTTAATAAAGTTGAGTCGAGCTCAAGCTCAATGAAAATTTGACGAGCCGAGTTTACCTAAGTTTGAGTTGAATTCTAGCTTGTTCACTAACCTTAAACGTGTAAAAAATATTAGATATTTAAGCTTTCACATAAGTCTAGAACTTTAATAAAAAAAATTATACCTAAATAAGTACATACATATAAAAAAATTTAAAATCATACTATTAAAATTTAAGTGTATACTCCAATACTTTTAAAAGTTTACGCTAGCAAATTATAAAATTTCCATGATGCACATATAAAAATTTAAGCATATGCAAGCTTATATGTGATATTTTTACGACCAAATCACTTTGCACACGTGTCAATTTATAGGATCCCGGAGTTTACGATAACAAATGATGTTGAGTACTCCTTCTGTCCTAACTTGTTCTATCCTAACTCATTTGTCTCAACCAGATAAATTTTTAATGTAATTTATAAATAGTAATAGTGACTTATATGCCACAGAGACCTTAATTA
>JAXBDA010009233.1:0-12991 GCA_036023075.1 Gaultheria prostrata
TTACAAAAATAATTTTCTAAGCAATATGGATATTGTTTGATAGATCTCATTGAGAACTTTAATATGGTGCAAAAAAAAATTGAAAATTATTTTGGTAAATACATTATTTTTTAGTTTGAAAATTGCATGTAGTTTCGTAGGGGGCAAACATTTTGGAACGGAGGGAGTAATACCAAGTCCTACAAAATAAATGAGTTTGATCACCAAATTTGAGCTCGCTGTGAATCGAAAACTTGGGTAATGTTTACCTAATTTTTAAGTGTGTGGACGATAATTTGGTTGGTTTATGATACATGATCAAAATTTAACTTATACTAGTATAAGGAAGATCTGTAATTGAAGGCATTTAGTGGAATTAATTGAACCATCCAAGGGATATATCATATATATTATGTTTCCCAAAAAGGATCAAATTCTTTCCACCTGAGGACCGCGGTGTGGAGACGGTGGGTTTTGTACCACTGTCCGTTGTGAGTTCCATCATACAGTTTTTGTTATAATCTGAACCGTTCATCTTGTAAGTCTCTTAGATAATATTAAATTTCCCCTTGTGTACGTACTTCTGACATGTACTTTGTTGCATGAAGAATGTTGTGTCACTTAACACGTTCCGAGATTGTTTCCTGACAAAGTAGTCCTCCAAAGAAATTCATTACAGGATTTCGAGATGAACGTGAACTTGAATATGGCTTTAGCAGGGATCCTTGAGAATATTTCAAAGAGTTCTCTCTTAGCAGCCATCGGAAGACTATGAGTTTATGAGGAGGAAGATGTTGGAAATTTTTCATAATTTTGGATGAATAAAATCAGGGTGTTCGGAGGGTCTCATGAGGCGACCGAAAGAACCCCTTTGAGTTTATCGAATCTGGATGATACGGTATTAATTGTGGTTGATTAATATCATGTGCTTAATTTTGGATTAATAGCTGAATCATTATTTTTTCCAGAAATTGAATACGTAGTTTTCAATATTCGCTGTTGAATTCCCCTATTAATTGGCCCCATTCATTTCTGATATTAGGTGAGAAGGCTCCTCTTACAACTATAAAAAGAGGGTCTTGCCTCAGGTTTTGACACACCGAAAATCCTTCCATACTAAGTTCTTCCATTGTTGTTTTTTAGAGAGAGTACAGACACCGATTCGTTCGACAGAGCGATCCGGTGGGTGTTACCGATTGATCGTTTGTAACCACTGTATCTTAGGAGGCAAACGTTGATCAATCCTTCAAACACCAGTGGTGAGGCGGCGAATTTGCTTTGCCTTGGCTTGGTTTTGTGTTTTTGTTTTTTCCGGTTCTTTTAATTTTCACAATTTATCAAATTTAAAACTATTTTTCCGCATAGTTTTCCTACAGAAGAATACGAGTATATGAGAACCTGGGAACTGTGATGACTGTAGGAATGTTTGAGATATCTGTGTATAAAGCAACAGAAGTAAATACTGTATTTATTGGGAAAATCTTGATGCAGTTTGATGCTGGGAAACGAAATCATGTTCGGACTATACGTCCAAGGACGGAGTCAAGGGGACAAGTGGTGGCGGCCTCCACCACAAGGTTCTCGAAAAATACAATATTATGTAGAAATTAAATTTTTATCCCTGTATATTAGACACGCGACCACTAGATTTTGATTTCCCATTAACCTTTCTTTAATCACTAATTAATGTTGCTGCATGAAATTATATTCATCATCAAGTAATAATTCCCCATCACTTCAGGCCACCAAAACCCAGGTCATTTTCTATTCAACTTTGTTGATTTTAATCATGGACGGGTATACCCTTTTGATGTAATTACCCATTTATTTGAATTTCTTGTATATCTTTGATGTATAGAAGATAATATCAATGGGGGGTTCCCTTGAATTTGAGCAAGATTCCAATAAAGTGGTTTCATTTAAATAACTTATTTAACTTAAAATTTGGTTAATAATAACTTATTTAGGTTGAATCCGTCGCTGGTAAGTCTAAAATTGTCCATCTAAGTTTTGTAGATTGTATTCTTCTAAGCATGTGTTGTGAGACAGGTCAAGTCATAACGTTATATCATAACAGTATTAGACCTACAAATCTAATTTTCTCAACTGAATTTTACCAGTCAATTTGTTGGTTACATTCTTCTTGCGGGATCTAAATGAGTTTTACAAGTCAGTTTTCTTAAAAATCAAACCTTCTTCGTAGGTGTACAAGTCCTACAAGGGTAGGAGATCTCAAAGTTCATATCCACCTTGTTTGGAAGGGTTTTTGAGAAACAGTTCTCAAAACCTTTGTTGAAAACCCAAATGGGATTTTGGGAACCGGTTCTCAAAACCCTTTAAAAAATAAAACGGCAGAAAACCCATTTGGGAAACCGAACAAAGGAGGGTTTTCGAAACCCGATTCCGAAAACCCAAATAAAAAAACAAGCCGCAACTCGTGTACTGCTCATAGTTCAATGGAACCGACACTTTAAAAACTTGTCAGCTTTTAAACTTTCACAGCATTATCTGTGAGATAACTAATCTGTCGATGGAGTTTCTTGAAAATGAAACGTATTGACTGCAGCCCAAAACTAGTGAAACTCAGATTAACGGCATTCTGACGGATTATTTAACAGGTTTATAGTAGTAATTCTTTTCTATCAGGATTCAGCTATGTGCTAAACGTGATCGACTCTACGCCTGAAACACCCCCGCTCAGAAGTTGATAACACATTTACCAAATTTTGCCAAACTTTAGGTGCATCTATAGTAACAAGTCTAACAAATGAAAAGCCAAGGAGAACCATAGGATTATAGGAAGCAGAGCAATAAAAAATATGCATAGACGTACAATTAACGATTTGCAAGTGGAGTGGAGTGCAGTCGGTGCCTCCCTTATACTCCAATCACATGGGCTGGGTTCGATTCCCGTAAGCACCCATCCCCCTCCCAAGTCCCTTAGGATAGAGTAGATTAGGATTAACGAATGGCAAAAAAAAAAAAAAAATTAACGATTTGAATGTCCTCCTGAGGACATCCCATTCGTGAATTGATCACGTTAGTTAATTGATCTCGTGCACTCCTCATTCCTTAACTATAACGATTTGAACAAGATTGAAGGCAATTCATAGATCACAATTGCATAGAAACAGCGATTGAATTCTTAGTAATCCTTTTTAGCAAGATAGGTAAAGAAGCATTCGATGGCCAACTATTTTGTAAAACCAGCGAAAAACTATGAAGAAAAAGAGAGAGAAAATACCATGAGATGCAAAATGTTATAAGATTATTGAACAATCTACCCAGATATATAAATGAAACCCTCATTGGAATCTTGCTCAAATTCAAGGGAACCCTATTATCTTCTATACATCAAAGATATACGAGAAATTCAAAGAAATGGGAAATTACATCAAAAGGGTACCATTCCATGATTAAAATCAACAAAGTTGAATAGAAAATTACCTGGGTTTTCGTGGCCTGAAGTGATGGGTGAAGGCATTAAAAGATTTCAAAAAAACCCCACAAAGCAGAAAGCTTCTTGTCAATTTTCTAACAGTGCTCCATTCCACAGAGAGAGAGAGACGCAAGAACGCAAGTAGGGATGGGCATGGGGAGGGTGGGGGTGGATACCACTATCTTCATCCCCGAACCCATATCAATCTCCATCCCCTCCCCGATCCCCACCGGGAATTTTTTTTTAATCTCCATCCCTGCCCCAATGTGGGGAATTAATGGGGATCCCCATGGGAAATCGGGTATCCAAAAGTTCATTCAAAATTCTAACAATAAGCTAAACTAAAAAATTTCCTCCTGTACAGATTCCATCCCAAAAATGAGTTCAACAAAAATAGAAACCAAAGTTCGCCACGAATGCCATGTTCTCAAATACGGAGTAACACGAACACTGCACGTATATACATGAATCTACGAGTATGATCGCTTGAAATCTGAAAAGAAAATAACGTTACGATGATAACATTTTAGCATATGCTTAATACCATGTTAAATGACACATGATATCCGAATGTGAAAACCACAGGTAACATATATTGTTGCTAATGTTATAGAGTTAGAAAATGGTTACACAAAGTGCATACAAAATGCGGTGATTAAAATTTATTTATAATTACAAATATGTCTCATGTCACATCAATCTAGAAGGTAGAAGATTTTTTTTGAAAACCATGCTTAATATAAACTTATAATATAAATATATAATATACATATGTATATGTGAATGCGGATGCGGGGAGGGGAAGGGAACAGGGAGGGGCGGGGATCGGGGAGGTGACTGATTATACCATCCCCTACCCGATTTTTGAACTTTTTCACAAAAAATCCCCATCCCCTCCCCTCCCCTCCCCGATCCCCTAAAAAATCCCCGAATCCCCTATCCATTCGGAGAGGGGACGGGTTGGATCGGGGAGGGTCGGCCAAGATGCCCATCCCTAAACCCAAGAACCAGAAATAGAAACAGGGAAAGCAAAAGAAAGAGGGTTGGAATGAAGGGTCCCACTTTTAAGATTGTTGGGTGTCGGTAATTATGAATATAATTTCATGCAGCAACATTAATTAGTGATTAAAGAAAGGTTAATGGGGAATCTAAATCGGTAATTATTACTTGACAATGTTTCATCCTCGTAATGCAGTTTGTCTTTTTATTTTTTAAGTGCATATTTTCGCCACCACAAAGGTAAAATCTTGGCTCCGTCCCTGTATACCTCCATTTCATAAATTTGTTTTGTTTCCTATTTCGTCTTGGATTTTTGTTTCCTATTCCCCCTTTGTGTTTCCCCTTGCACTTCTGACGTGAACTTTGTTGCATGAAGTATAGTAATTTTTTTTTTGATAATTGCAGGTCGTTTTGTACTAGACCAATTTTTTGAGTCGGAGAGAATAGTTTGATCTCAGGATAAGTATTTGATCAAACAACATGTATTTTTTTCTAAAAATAATAATATCAAGTCCTTCAAAATAAATGAGTTTGATCACCAAATTTGAGCTGGGCGTGAATCTGTTTACTTAATTTTTAATTGTGTGGATGATAACTTGGTTGGTTTATGATGCATGATCAAAATTTAACTTATATGGTAGTATGAGAAAGATCTGCAATTGAAGGCATTTAGTGGAATTAATTCAACCTTCCAGGGGATATATCATATATGTTTCACAAAAGGGATCAAATTCTTTCCACCCGCGGTGGAGACGGTGGGTTTTCTACCATTGTCCGTTGTGAGTTTCATCGTGCATTTATTGCTATAATCTGAACCGTTCATTTTGTAGGGCTCTCAGATAATAATTTGAACCCACTAAAATTATCACTTTGACTGGATATCTATAAATACATCAAAAATTAAATTTTTATTTATAAAATGGACGGTCAATAATTTTAAAGTTAAATTGTCCATTATCACTCATTTTATAAATCAAGATTAAAATTTTGATATATCCATGTCCAATCAAGCTGATTTTTTATAAGAATCTATTATTCCGCGCCCTCGGACTCTACAAGATGAACAATTCAGATCAAAATTAAATGTACGATGGGACATACTCCCTCCGTCCCAATTTGCTTGCCCCTTTTGAGAAAGTGAGTTTTTAAGGGGTGTAAAAACTCTGTATTGTCTTTTCTGTTTTGCCCCTAAATCCAGTCAATATTACTGTGACCAATTTTGTGGGACTAATTGTTTATATAAAACTCAAAACATATGCAATATGGATTTTGTTTAATAGATATCAATTAGTTTTATTATACAAAGTTTTCAAAATCATAAAAACCGTTATAAATTAAAAGATAATGGATAAGCCAATTGAGATGAGAAAAGTACTTTTTAAGGATAAAACTGGAAAGTAACCATATTCTAATGGATATTTTTAGAAATAAGACAAATATTTTGAGACATCCCAAAATAGAAAAATGACCAGCAATTTAGGACGAAGTGAATATAATAATAGTGGCAGAAAACCCATAATTTACACCGCTAGTGTAAGGAATTGGATCTCTTTACAAAATATACGTTTATGGACTGGACTATCAAAGGCCCAACTACTAGACCACAATGCTCAGGCTTCATTTTTATATGACCAAAATACCCGTAGTAAGTATTTTTTGACTAGGAAATTCCCTTGTATAGCATATTTTGTTGAATATCATAAATCACCTCCCACTTTCTCATCCCGCCATAGCGAGATTTAAAAAAAAAATGAAATTTTAGTGTCAAATCCATAAGCGGTTTCGTCCTAATTTTAAGCTAGATTTTTGCTATTGCAATACGAGATTTGTCACTTAGAAAATTCGTCGAGATATAAGTAGGTTGGTTTAAACACTTTTAAGTTATTAAAAAAAAAGGAAGGTGAAAAGTGATTCCTTGTTGGGCTTGTCAGTATATATATATATGAGGAAAAAACTGATGTTGATTGAAAATTGGTAGAAAGCATATTAATCTTACAATTTTTTCATATGGGGTTCTATCTGTCTCATTTTTTTTATTCATCGTTTCATTCAATTTTTTCAATTTTTAAAATACGTCCTTTATAAGGGGATCCGAACACTTTAAGAAGTGAACAATTTTAAAGGTAAGGCTGAGTTTCCACTATCGTCTAATGTCTGAACGGTATTTTTATTTTGCCAGTTGTTTACAGCGTGAAGACAAGTCATTCTTCTCACACCTATCACAAAAATATCATTTAGCGGCAGACGAAATTGCATCCACTTTTTGACTATATTAAGAAAATAGCATTTTTAGTGAAAACTCACCCTAAACGGAAGTTCTGATGTGCCTTGAAGGTTATTAAAAATTTATATCCTTTTATAAATTTAGCACAACAATTTTTAAATAAACAAATGGCTCTCATCAAATTATTGGACCACGGTGCTCAATGCACCCGCATAACACTTGCCCTTGAAATGGAGAATGTCAAACACAAAATAGACAGAACCCAACCCTGTGTGAAACTAAATTTTTTTTTAATAAAACCAAAATGAAATCCAATAAATTGGTTTATTTTAGGTTTTATTAACAAAAAAATAGTTTCGACCATAATTTTATACTTTTTGGATTAGTCTCGTCGAGACAAATCAATAAACCGCGAAAACTTAAGATAAAACTAACAAATGTAAAAAAAAATTGAACAAAGGCAAAACCAAAAAACCAATTTATACCTTTTTTGCCAAAGCAACCCGCAGGCTTAAGTATCGTATCTTTACCCTACAGTCATATAAAAAAAAAAAAAGTTACGCAATTGATGGGTTGGCTTGTTACTTTCGCCAAATAAATCAAGTGGTTTATTTTTTCTGTCTTGATTCAAATTTTTTTTTTTTTTTTTACATTAGTTAGTTACTTAGTTTTGCATCAATTTTTTTTTATAATTTATTGATTCTTTTTGACGAGAGAAATTTAAAAAATACAGTATAAAATTATCAACCAAACTTAAATTTTTGTGAGACAAAAATAATCCAATAAACCACAAAAAATTGAATTATTTTTGTTTTTAGTGAACTTTTAAAAAAATTGAATCATAATTTTATACTTTTTATATTTCTCTTGTCGAGACGGACCAATAAACTACAAAAATTGACGCAAAAACTAACAAATGTAAGTTTTTTTAATAAAGACAAAAAAAACCATTTTGATTTATTTAGCCAAATCAAATTGATCAGGTAAGTTTGTTCTTCACAAACTTGATTAGGATTCTTCAATTTTTGGAGTTAGGCCGCAAAAATTTAATTTGTTATGAATTGTTTCGTCCTGACATGAATAAGAACAATGCTATATGTACCGACAAACGGGGACAGACCACGCACCGACGGCGCTGGCGACTCCCGTGTGGGTCCCAAACGGCTAATCCGAGCCGTTCATCGTGCTCGGAATCAAAATCCGAGTGGATTCGCGCGTGAATCGAGGCCATCGGACGGCTTTTAGTACTCGATCCAAAATCACCCCATTTCGTGCAAACATCGGATTGGTCGTTTGGGACCCACACGGGGGTCGCCGGCGCCATCGGTACGTGGTCGGTCCTCTTTTGGTCTGTCCATATATATTTACCGCATGAATAATCTGTATTTGATTGAACCGGAAAAAAAAAATTAAATGAGATGTACTGGCTCGCACAAGTTACATAAAAATAGCAAAAGACAAGCAAGCACGGTTCAAAAAAAAGAAAAGACAAGCTACCGAACACGAGACACTGCGTGATTTGAGAGAGAAAAACTTTCCCTAGTAGGTGTTCTTTGTCTCCCCAACAAATCTTTTCTGAGAGAGAGAGAGATGGAGATGGAGGGTGGAGAGAGAGCAGGGGCAGGACAAACTTGTGGGTGTTCATCAGCTAATCCTGTTGTTGGTGATGAAAATCAACAAAGGGAACAAATTAAAGTGACAGATGATAAACCAGTGGACATTTGCTATGTTGATGAAGATTGTGCTGTTGATGAGGATAACGATGATAATCATCAAAATGGTGAGGCTATTGGGGAATTTGTACCTAGCCCTTTGGTGCCTCTCATTGACCAGATTGAGAAAGACAAGGTTTAGCTACTTGCTCACTTTATCATTTTTTTTTTTTTGAGCTGCTCATTTATCATGTTATGCCTAATTTAATCATCAAAATGGTGAGGCTATTGGGGAATTGTACCTAGCCCTCTGGTGCCTCTCATTGACCAGATTGAGAAAGACAAGGTTTAGCTACTGGCTCACTTATCTTTCTTTTTTTTTTTAACTGCTCATTTATCATGTTATGCCTAATTTTTAGTTTCTTGTGTCAAAATCCCAAAACTTTTTCATGGGTCTGTTTGTGTGACACAGAGAAAGGGCTCCCTAGCTCTTCTTTGATATTCAAGGTTTTTTGGACTTTTCTTGGAAATTTGTTGATCATAAATTTTCTTGGATATTCTGTTTGCTTTATACAATTGGTTATGGATTGTGGGTTTAGAAGTTGGGGGAATTTGTTGCTTGGTAAAGGTTTTGAGGGAATTTTGAGGGTAATAAGCGGGGAGATATAGATAGAGAGACGGGAGTACTAAGTGGAGAGAACTTATTTGAAACCGTCCTGAGAGAGTAAGATTCCGGGAACTCCAAGTGAACAAATTCCTGTCACTAATTAGGCGTGTGGAGCTGAAATGGCTCATATGCTTTGTTAAGATACATGTGGATTTCGAGTGAAGAGACTTGATACTAGTTAGCCATTACTTTCAAATATATTGCTCAAATTTATGTTTCAAAGTTTATATGCCAATGTGACATAGAGTTTTAGAGCTTTATCGTGATAGATTTGAAATGACTATGATACCATGTTCTAATCTAGTTTTACTAGGTGAAAAAGTCTCCTACCGGTAATAGCTAAACTTCTTGCATTTTGGTGGTATTAAAAATTAACTTTGGCTAAATAGCTGAACGTTACCAAACTCCGCCAATTTTATTTTTTTATTTTGTTTTTTATCCGAACTACACCTAAATCACTCCTTTAAAATTTGCATCTATAAAAACGTAGCTTGGAACAGTTAAACTTTGGCTACATGCCTACATTAGAATATGGGAGGTTCAGATGAAGCATGTATCCCTCATGGAAAGAAACACGTCCGATTGCATTTTCCCATACATCCTGAAAATGTTCTTTTGGCATCAACTCATAGTAATTCTTAAAAGCGTTTAAGTCCTCTTTTCCGTTGCTGATGAAGTTTATTGCTCTATTCTCTGTTTACATTTTGGAATTTCGATTCGCTTATTCGCATGCGGTTGAACCTAAACCACAATTTGTGCATCTCTATTTGGCGCCCAGTAGATAACTGCTAGGTCCACTCTTCCACGTTCGTTGTTGTAGTTTTGAGTCTGCTGATAATTATTCATAAGATTGGACTTTTCTTTTTCAGGAGGACGAGAGCTTAAGGAGGTGGAAAGAGAAGCTTCTTGGTTGTGTGGAAGGCGACTTAAATGGTTTGTCTTAGGGTTGATGATACCTAACTTATACATAGTTTGAGGCCTTCAATTTGGTTTGTTTGATGGAATTCTTCTTTGTTTTATTAGGAAAAATAGAACCTGAAGTTGTTTTCCACTCAATTGGAATCATATCTGATGATTTTGGGGAAATAAGTACTCCCTTACCTGTTGATGAAAGTAAAAGCGGCCATGTCCTCTTTACTCTCAAGGAGGGGTCGGAGTATCGGCTTAAACTGGCATTCACTGTTTTGCACAACATTGTCTCTGGCTTAGCATACACAAACACAGTATGGAAGGGAGGACTCCAAGGTGATTATGAACTTTCTCTATTTTCTTCCTTGTTAACAGTAAGCTATACTCTATATGTGAAGGATCACTTCTTGAGATTTTGGTAAACAAATTGTAGTTTCAAACCTCGACTAATTTTTTTTTTAATCCTCAACCCTCAACTAATCTAAACTGATGATCACTAGTTACTAGTGAAAGCACGTTCATAGTTCAACCTTATAAGTGATTGTGAAACAAGTTGAAGGACACTACCTCCATTATGTTTGCGAGCCATTGCAATTCTCAATTCTTATAAGATGCACAATGCAAGAGTCATGTCTACTAAAAGAACAACATGACATGTTGGTGTGGTGTGTGGTTTATACTCTCTTTTCGTACCCAAGAAAATAAATAAATAAAAGATCTAAGCCTGAACAGTGCTCATAATTTATTTGTACTGGCCAACAAAGTTTTTGTTTGTCTTAAGTTCCTTAATTTCAATTAAGAACATTTAGTACTAATGTTCACAGAACTCATGTAGGGTTTCCTCTGCAAAAACGCTTTAACAGGAGATATGATTCTTTTGTACCTCTGTATCTTGGGCTTTTTTGGATTTCATCCTTACGGCATTTGTACTTATTGGTGTTACTGGGCTTAGGAAGAAATCACAGAACACTTAGTTTCATAATCTTAACCATGTTTATTTCAACCGACTTGCTTATTTTGATTTGTTTAATCCATTTTTACTGCGGTGGCAGTTGATCAAAGTAAGGGAATGTTGGGCACATTTGCTCCTCGGCGAGAAGCATATGTCCATACCTTAGATGAGGAGACCACTCCATCTGGTGTGCTTGCAAGGGGAATGTACTCTGCTAAGCTTAAGGTGTGTGCAATTAACGCTGCATACCTACAATTGATGCGGGTTTTTTATATTTGTTGATAATTTACGATTGATGTGTTTAAATGCTAAATTTGTGATGTTTTGTTTTTCACCTCTTCCTCCACCCTCTCCTGTGCACGTATACACACGAGCATGTAGCCATGTACACACATATGTAATAAAAAATCAGTAATCTATAAGGGAAAATACAATGGGATCTGAATGTCCTGGTTTCTTCGTAGCCCTCATTTTTATACAGAAGAATGTGCATTCCTTCGTTCTTTCAAGGTTGGAGGAGCATTCTCGTGCTTGAATGAATATCGGCTTAAAGAAAATGTGTTAAAAAAATTCGTGTTCATTTGAAAAATAGTGGTTTAAATAGCCTAAAGAGCTATGGTCTACCTGTAGCAGGATTAGACTTGTGTATTAACTGTACCTAAAAGTCACTTTATCCCAGTTTAGGTAGGGATGATATTTTTACCAAGTTGGTTGTATTTGTCACATGCATGTACATCAAAGCCAAGCTGGTTTATTATACGCTGCTGCTAAATTCGGGTGCAATTCTAGGGTTGGAACTGTCAAGCCTCTAATCGAAGAGAACATGGACTCGGCAACAAATAATCATAGTTGCAATATTTTGAATTATTTTGTTGCCCGGAATCAGTGTGGAAAACGACACTTTAATAGTGGACCCAACTCACACAACTCACCACCTTGTTCCGGTGTCGAGGGTCGATACAAGTACTCGTTTTGTTCTGAAAGTGTCAATGGAACTCGTGTCTATGTGCAACACACAGTTACATTGCAGTTGATTCGAATGGAAATCTATGCTACAACGTGATCGAATAGAAGTTTCCTCTGTTACGATTTCTTCACTCTCTTTTATTCTTCTCCCTTTTCCTCACATTCGGATGATTGTTTATGCAGTTTGAAGATGATGACCGGAGTTGTCATATGGAGATCAAATATTCCTTTGAAATTAAGAGGAGCAGCTGAGCTCTCTTTTTGGGAAGAATGCTCTCTGTCATATTTTCTTTGCCCCCTTTTATTATTTGTTTCAAGGAAAACAGATTTGTGGGTGTTTAACTTTACCTTGAGTATTCTATATACCAAATGTGTTCAACTCTGTTAGCAAAGAAGTTGAAGTATTGGGATGTTCTTTTAAGTCAAATTTCACCATGGAGAACATATGCATATGATAGTGGTCTTTAGGACAAGATTTTTTAATTTCTTAATTTTTTTTGGAGTGTGACTAGAACACAACATAAGATTTTTTTTTTTTTTGGGTCTGACAGTCAAGGTGTCCGGGCCCGCTTACTTTGCCCCTCAACTAATCTCCTACCCGATCATCCAAGTCAGGACTAGAGGATTCACAAGAAATTATTTTTTTGTGGCCTAATCCCTGGAATAATCCCAAGAATCAAACCTGGTCAATTATGTGGGGAGCAAATCACCAACAAACCAGACTATCCCTTGGGGGCTAACATAAGATTTCTTCACCATATACTTCCAACATAAAAATGTGCAGTCTTGTCTTTGGAGGGTAAATTATGAAAAAGTAGTACTTACTACATTTTTTCATACCTTAATTTACAGGGAAATGCTTCAATACACACCCCCATTTTAGGACGTATAATATGCACCCAACGAAGGGCTCAGATTGTGCCACATCAGCAAAATATGACTTGAAGAACTGGTCATGTAACAAGTCATCACCTCTAACCACAAACATTCATAAGTTGAACCATAAAATTCATAAAGCAATTTATAACCTAATTTTATGGGTCATAACACATTCATAAAAATGTCACAACCTTCATAAAAAAAAACCACAAATATTCATAAGAAAAAGCAAAGGTACCACAAATTCTCGTAAATATCAATTCATAAGTTATAAATTTATGATTAGTCACAAGGTCTCATAAGATTAGCCACAAGCAATCATAAC
>JAXBDA010009235.1:0-12988 GCA_036023075.1 Gaultheria prostrata
ATCTTGGATCATGGTAAAATACATACCCTATCTTCAAGTAATTATGGTAAAATTCAGACAAGAAAAGAAAAACATGGTAAAATTGGAACAAGGAAACTTGGAACCATCATACTCCATTGATTTGTTGTCGATTACAACTTTTTCGAGAAATACATCATCAGCAAAGAGAAAACATTGGTATATTGTAATTGAAGCGCTTACGTATCAACCTCATCCAACGCAAACCGGGAACAAGCATAATAAAATCGAATGAAATCCAGGTAAAGTTGGAGATTTACGATGTTGCGGCTTGGATGTATGATATTTAGCGACAGATACGGCGATGGAGGACGGTGGTGGTCGAAGGAGATGGAGGACGATTGTGGGGGACGGAGATGGAGAATGGTGGTGGTCGACGGAGATGGAGGACGTCGACAGGTGAAGATGTGAAACAATGATTTGGGATGACGAGTTGATACGGCGAGGAAACAACACCGATTTAGTTGAGATGGATGATCGTCGACGGCGACATGGGACCGCAAGGATTGAAGGACCGCGTGGGATTAGAATTTGTTCGAGAATTCTGGTGTTACAGAAGTCATGTTCTTGGTTTAAAAAGGGATGAAGATATAGCGTGAATTAAGGGATTGGGTTTTATCCCCCAATC
This sequence comes from Gaultheria prostrata, assembly GCA_036023075.1. NCBI lineage: Eukaryota > Viridiplantae > Streptophyta > Magnoliopsida > Ericales > Ericaceae > Gaultheria > Gaultheria prostrata. The sequence goes on from JAXBDA010009235.1 coordinate 647, forward strand.
CCTAAATTGCAGGGGAAGACCTCCAAATTTTGAAATTGCTCCATTTTTCCCAGCTCTTATATGCAACATTCATTTTAGTCCTCAATCTCCCCAATATATATATAAAGGGCAATATAGGGTTTATTTGAATTTCAGGATGAAAACATAACTCTAAAAAAGGGTCAGGATGATTTTCTAATTCCAAGTGCATTAAAGGATGATTATTTAAGTTTAGGGTTTGCATGGCCATCCTCACTTTAAGGGATCGTTGTTCTAGTTATACATGTATACATGCATGTGCCAAATAGAGTGTGGGTACTTAGAATCTATGTTGTAATGAAGGAAATCCTAAGAAAATCGAGGGTTAGGGTTAGATTAGATATCATGGATTCTTTGTGTACAAAACTCATGCACATACATGTAAGGATAGCACTTGTCTTAGTGAGCAAGTAAGCCAGCCAAGGGAAATTTCCACTTACCTTCCTCATTGATGCCTAGATTTAGGGAATTTAGACTCTTAGGCTTGATCATGGAGAATCCTTGGTTTTTACGTACGAAAATCTCTAGGTTTTAATGGGAAGATCAAGGGTTTTAATGGAGAAGAATCCCAGAGTTGTACATAGGAAATTTAGGGATTTAAGAAGGAAAACTAGAACGCAAATGAAGAAAATCTAGGTTTCTTTGCGTTAGGAAAGTAGATATACTAGTACATATACCTATGTACTAGTATAAGCATGCACATATAGAAAGCTATTTAATTAATACTGTACTAAAGAGACAAATAAAAGAAATCGAATTTAAAAAAAAAAACTATTAACCAAAAATTAGGGTTGTCACAGAACTAAAAATAAATAATTCATCAAACATTAGGATAAATTCTCTATCAGAAAAAGATTATTGAGTGAGAGCAAATTTATGTACAGTATATCTATTCGTAGTTTGAATAAAGCTAGAATGATTGCAACAATGGACCAGAAGACTAATGACAACCAAAAAGTTTTACATCAAATTTCAGTGATATTTCCACCAGACGTACGTCTTCTCTTGCATGTTGCATGAATTCTGAGGTGTATTAGCAGGGGTTAACTTTGTAGCTTGTTTGCTTAATATCTATTCCTTGTGTTAATATCTGGCAAGTTAAACCTTTCCATCTTCATTATCCCTTCAGTTCAATTACCAGTATGTTTGCATTTCCATCAACAATGCACAGAAACTTAAGACTGAACGCACAAACATGTGAGGAGATTACAAATAACCGCAGCATTGAAAAAAAAAAATCCGCTCACAGCCCGTAGCTGAGATGAACGTATTACCCCCGTATATATTCAAGTCACAGTAATTACCGTGAATAGGTAAGTAGGTGAATAGCAAAATAGAAAGACATAAACAGTACAACCAGGAGAATGATTCCATTGCTACTTTGAGATGAGACTCCAATTTCCCGTACAAATAAGGACATAAAAATAAATAAATCATCAAATGATTAGGGAAAAAGACATTCACAAAAAATTATTATTCGGTGACTGGATAAGCACATTTTTTCCTGCATAACCATCCTCTCGTAGTTTGAATGAAGTGGCAATGATTGAAAAAATTAACCAGAAGAAAAATGACGGGCGACGACAACAAAAGCTTCTGCAGTTATATTTCCGCCAGACATGCTTCTGGTTGTATGAATTCAGGGGTGTGTACGCAGCGGGTTAACTCTGCAGGTTGTCTACGCGTCCGTTCCAGGGTTAATATTAGGCAAATCCACTGCATATTCAACTCATTCAGTTTCAATTACCAGTATGCACTGCTTAAACCAAGTCAATCCCCACCAAACCGAGGAGGAGACTCCCTCCGTATCATTTCCACGAGATCTTGAACAACTTCAGACATTGGAGGCCTATACTCAGGCTCTTGCTGCAAAAGAAGCGATACATTAGGTCTACTAGTGTGAAAAGAAACACCTTAAAACGAAAACAATGACACCCGAAAGGGGATTCTTAAAGCAACAATTAACCATCAGCAAGTGGACCATGTTTTACCTGTTGCCTGAACTCTAAGGGAGACATTTTGGTATCAATTAGTATGAACTTGCACATTTTAAATGCAGTACCATACCAACAATATGTCCGACAGTTCCGATACCAATAGCCCATTGCATACATAGGAAGAATTTTATGCTTCATCATGGGTAATACATGTATACATGAATTCTTGGGGGTTTTACATTCTCATCCCCTACCATACATATATACCCTAAAAATACTATGCCATTCAACAAAACAAACATGAAATATTTTCCCGCTCATTAACACCGTAATATACATGATTGTATCATGGAAAACCTAATTAGTTGAAGGCAAATCACCCTGTTCATAGACTCGCAATTTTTTCAAAGAAAAGTAGGCTGGAAAACCAATTTTTTGGTCCCTGAAAGTGTAGTCATTGGAAAGTAGAAAATACAGAAAATAGATTCCCACGCTTATAAGGCGTGAAATATTCCCTCTCACCAGAAACATGGAACAGCCAACATTAAACCTGAACCCCGTTGAGCACATGAGTAGAAGAATTATTACTTCTATTTTTCAAAGCACGATAAGAAACATGAGATTTCAGAAAAGTATTACATACAACTTCACTTGTTCAAAACATCTCAAAGCAATCACCTGAACACATCGGGAAATAATGTCAGCAAAGTGTGATAATGATTTGGCAGGATATTCTCCTTTTAGAGATGGATCAACCATCCTCGACAAAGCATCAATGTCATGAAGCTGCGGGATTGCCCATCTCACCAGAAACTGCTCCCCTCGATTCCGTGTACTAATCAATATTTCAAGAAAAATTAAAGTTAATTCCAAGTATAGTCTTTATATCACCACCCAATATGGTTCAGCTTGGCTCTTTGTACCTGTCATGCGACTTTCTGCCCGTTAAGAGTTCTAACATCACCACCCCAAAGCTATAAACATCACTCTTGGAGGTATAAATTCCTGACTCAAATTCTGGAGCTCCATAACCATAAGCCGTTAAGAGGTTCCCTGACAACTGAGTACACGTAACCTTATCAGAATGGAGTGAGGCTATATTTGTTGCAAGTGAAACGAAAGGGGAAGTTCACAAGGTCTTCAATGTGATGACGATATTTGTTGGTCGATTACTTATATTTGGATAAAGAGTGGCAAGTCCAGAAACAAAGCAGGGGCACCTTTGGATTTTTGTTACGAAATATTAGTTAATCAACACATAAGCTAGTATTTTTACACAAGCAGCAAAACAGCATAGGATACATCCAGTTTCATTTCAAGAATCTGCTAGCCCCCATTATCAAATAGAGGCAAATGGCATTTTGAATTAAATATAAGCTCCAGTCGGGCACTGCTTTATTGAACATGGCAACACCAAGGTTTAATATTCGCACGAAGAACAAAATCTTTTTGATTGCACCACGAGACCTCTTCATGACCTACAATTCTACATCTGTATTGAACTGTTAGCAGTGACGGTGGGCTTGCAATCCATCTAGCAAAGGTCAACCCATTTCCATCTCCAAGTTTCGAAATCAAGCAAAAAGGAAAGCCTCATGCGCATGTGACATCTATTAGGTCAAATTACACCATCTATGCTACAGTGATGGGCACGGTGCCCAGCAAGACAGATGGGTTCAGAAACCCAAAACCATTCAAGCGATCAAGATAGAAAGCTATTGTTGATGGAAAAGACAATTAATTGCACTTTGATAGATCGCAAGAAAATAAGTTAGGAAACCAGATTCATGTTTCTTTTACTTAATATAAGGTAACCTCCAGGGGCGGAGCTACCTTGGGATACTATTAGTGTAATAGCTACTGAGTGTAATAAATATCTCTAGAAATTATATCTAATTTTTTATTACTAAGGATACTAATTAGTGTAATAGCTTCTTCAAATCTTAATAATTTTGGTTTGAGTTGGTAAACAACAGGTTTTGTAACATTCTCATTTATCAATTTCTTTCATAAACAAACAAATAAGCATGTTAGTGTTGTCGTTGCCTACATAAATAGAACAAAATGATTCATGTACTTTCACTATGTTAGGTTAGAATAATTTCAATGTACAAATGTATTAAATTGCAAATCAAAAACTCAATGACATAATAGTTTATGCGGTAGATAAAAATATGCCTACTAAGTCGCCCCCCCTTGGGCCAAAATCCTGACTCCGCCATTGGTTACCGCTTTGAGGTAACAATTCAAGAACATATACATGGCAGCATCTTGCATGCAAGGCACTTGACCTTTTCACCATTGATCCCATCTTTCCTCATAATTCCAAGGGCTTCACCATGAAGTACTTCGGAAATCCATATATAGATGCTCACGACTAGCGAGCTCTTTGAACAAAAAAAATATTTATTTTCTTCCTATTTTTCTACAACAATATGGCTTTGTTTTGACCCCAGAGAGCCTTGATCCAAATTGCAGAAATCAGTAAAACGTCTAACTAAAGCATAGTTTAGGCCTCGATCCAAATTATTATCGTACAGCATTGAAGCTTGATGGAACCTCCAACTCGGCATCACCTCCAACTTTCATTCAACCAACTTCGAAACAATTTAGTAGTTGAGTTTGAACAGTTTATCTTACTTGATTAGCCAATTTCCTCGAAGAATAACAGCTATGAACTGAAGGTAAACTTTTGTTAGGTGTCTGTATACTTTCAGTCAATTTGGCATCTACATATCAGATAGAGTAGAAAATAACCAATGGACAAAAGTTCCCACATGCTAAATTACTACGTCCATGATGAGGTTTGTCGAATACCATATGAAAATTTAACTTCTCCATTAAGACAGACGACTAGAACTGTTTTCCATGCAAGGCTTTTCTTTTTTATCACTCAAACTAACTGCATGACGCAATACCATTGAGGAACTTAACTACGCTCTCAAAGCTAGAAGATATCTCTCAAAAGGACTGCTAACACTTTAAGCAGAGATGAGTGAGAGAGAACTGCACCATCATTACTCAACTGAAGTTGAAATCTAGAGTAAGCAGACAATTCCATAGTCTGATGACTGATCTATGATACTACATGTCTAATGGAAATCACATATAGGCCAATAAATCAATAAGCAAGCATAAAAACCAAACACCAACGGTCATCCAATCTCTATGGTCTAACCTAAAAAGATCGCCTTGGAGCTATATATCAAACGAAGTGCTCATGAACAAGACATAATGCAGGCAGGAACATCCATAATTCTTTGTTCTTTCATTCTCTTCTCTTTTTATTGAGCATCCAGTACACACTCCAAAGAATCCAAACTCCTAAATATGAAACACCTATTCCTAGACTTGATTTCCTTAAAATCCATGGAGCCAACTCTATAACCACACAGTATGATAACTCACCAGGGTACTAAAAAGTCTTCACCCTAAACTGTCTGTTAAGGCATCCAACTCAAAATCAATTGGCTATGAGTGGAGAGGCCACACAGGCTCATAAACTAGTTTTTGGAGGTTATAATTAACCAATGTGGGACGAGATCTAACACACCACCACATGTGTGACCCCTAACCTGCAGGTGGAGAGGTAACAAAGGATCCAGAAAAAACAAGGTGCACTTATGGCACAAACAACGGGGCAATCAATAAAGAGAGTCTTGTCCAAAAGCCTCCAAAAACCTAGCTCTGATCCCATGTTAAAGCATCTAGCTCAAAACCAATTGTCTATGAGTGCTTATGAGTGGAGAGGCCGCCCAGGCTCATATACTAACTTTTTGGGGTTGTACTTGAATGTGGGAAAAGCTCTAACACAGTCAAATCTTTTGAAATTTGATACGACTTGATGCCCGCTAATATGTAAAAATAAGTTCTTTTGTTTGAGGGTGGAAAGGAAATGACATTAATCAGTTTGAAGATAATAATATCATGACTTACCTGGCTCACGGAGCCTGATGATATTAAAGGAGCCAAACCACAATCAGAGACGTGTACAGCAAGCTCATCATCAAGCAGAACATTAGCAGATTTGAAGTTCCTGTGGATAATAGGTGGCTCACAGACCTCATGTAGATACCTTCATTTCATAAACAATGAGAAAACGTCAATAACCATATGAAACACTTCTGTTAGTGGTCATTTTTGTTACTTTGTCCTTACTTTTGTATCAGTGTTACCCCCGATATTCTTCTATAGTTCTATCCGTCATGGTAAAATCTTATCAAGCAACAGATGACGGTTGGGACCAAGGAGTCAAATATAGAGGGGCTGATTGTACAGAATATTATCTCTCTCCCCTTCAAACCCTAAAACCAGATTTCACACGTAGACTTGCTCTTTGAGCAGATATTCCTGCAACTGTATCCTACTTCCGCCCCTCCTGGGCCTGTTCTATTACTGATGAATGAACCGTTTTGAAGGTCAAAGACCTAGCTTTGGTACTCTTCTGATAATGATTTCTTGACTTGCAAAATAGTGAGAACAGCCTCTTCAAAAGCTCCATTTGACCAGTTTTTCATGGATTCATTCACAATTGATGGCTTCTTCTTTCATTAGAATCGTAACAAAGCCAACAAGTCTACCAACATAAGAAATAATTATATAGTTCAGTCATATCGAAATACTCGCTCAGCAGTTGCATGACTTACTCTAAGGCTCTTGCGGCTCCAAGGGCCATTCGGATGCGGGTATTCCACGTAAGTTGGTTCTTGAATCCATCGTCTGAGTGCAAAGCATCCTGCAGTGACCCGTTACTGCAATATTCATAGATCAAAAGCCTTTGCCCGTGCTCCGCACAATAACCCATGAGCTCCACAACATTAGCATGACGAATTTGATCTATATTGTTCACCAGATCAAGAAACTCAGCATCTTTCTGCTGACTGGAAGCTCTCTTGTCCAGTTTCTTAACAGCGAGCAACTACAAGGGTATTCACATAAACCAAGAATGGATTAAATTCCACGAGGTGCAGATAGTTTCACAATATAAGATGAGACCAATCACGGCAAAAGAGAAGGAGGCCTGCATTTGGTGAGTTTCCAAGACTGACAGCCGTAGACAATATGTGACATAAATCCCAATATTACATCATCAAGAACTAAATGAGGCAAGTGTAAAACAGACAATGTCCAAAACTTTTATAATATAACAAAAGAAAGAAAATTGAAAGAACAAGGCTGCTTAATTTGAATAGGTAACTCTCAAGACAAATCAAGGAGTAAAAGTAACTTTTTGTGAACCCTTCCTAATCCGGTAATTAAAGTTTGGATACTTTTGACATCAGTTTTCAGCTTGAGGTGCAAGTGAAACTCAAATTTTGACAACAAACTCAAAGATTAGCTGGAGGAAACAAAGTATGTGAGGGAAGTGAGGGAAGGGGGGAGGAAGGACAACAGAAAAAGTCAAAACTGAAAACCCAACATCATGATGTTTACTGAAAACTGTCAACATGGCAACAAAAAGTAGAAAAAAGGAAGGATTAAGTCAATCCTCGAACCTTTCCATCGGGAAGCTCTGCCCTATATACATTTCCTAGCATGCCTGATCCAATCAGATTTTCTTGAGAAAAGCTGCTTGTGTACTGTTGAAGAGATGCAATTGTGTAAGACTTCACAGCAATTTGAGGAATCGGAGTTTTGGTGGAAGGCCTCTCGGAAGTTGCTGTAGCAGGTGCAATCGGATTTACAATAACCTTCTCGAATTCAAGTGGTGGAGGAGGAGGAGGTGGTGGCGGAGGTGGCGGACGCAATGAATCAATATCAAACCTGGCTGGTATTGCGCTCATTCTTTGTACATTTTGCTCGGACTCATTCCATGGCTTAGGCATCAAGCCCGTCCTTCCCTGCACTGGTTGATGATCCTCCTTTGGCTTCAGAACTTGTACCTTGGGAACTGTTCCAAGATTTAAAGATATTGATCATCGAAATCCAGAAACCTAACAGGAAATAAATGACACATGAAAAAAATGGAGAACAGAGTGAAGATACAAACCTTTCTCAATTTCATTGTTTGGTCGTACCAGTGATCCACCATCAAAGGGATTATCTCTAATGGCCACGTAAGGAGCTACTTCTTGCCGCTTGGAAGTTCTATCAGGGTCTCGCCATCCTCTCAGACACCTTGGCATAAAAAGCAAAAGTGCTAATGCCAAAATTATTAATGACAACGCCGAAGCAATTGATATCCCAACTACCCTCCCAGTAGTTAAGTACTTTTTGGTGCTTGCAGAATTTGATGCCTCCGATGCAGATGGCCCATCGGCCTTTTTCCCATGGGTTTGTCCAGAAGAAGACTGTGACCCAGAAGACGGTGGTGCCCCAGCAACTGGCGGGGCTGGAGCTGGTGTTGTTGGGGATGTGGGTGAAGGTAATGGAGCAACAGTAGTGTTGAATGGGTTCCCATCCATTCTGCACAGCAAAAATCAAAATTAAGCACAATATAACAAGAGATTTACAACCAAAATAAGTGATCTACTTACATACAGCAGATCATGAACCTTCATCATATGTATGGAAAGTAATTGTTATTCACCACCCTCGTCACTTTACTAAGTGCTCCAGAAACAACTATAGGATATGTAACCCATGCTACATGACAAAAACTAGTCATGCGAATTGCCATGGCACTAGACATGATTCTTTACTTTCATCATACATGTACTTGCATCTGCTGCAATTGCAAGATTACTGCTCAATAAAAGGTGAGAGTCCGTGACACATAGTTAGCACTAAGTTTAGGAGGCAGAGCTTTATAAACCACTAGTTCATGAAAATATTGGGTCTTGCAGTAAAGCTTTTATGGCTTCAGATTTTACACCTACTCTTGCTTAACATTACGAGGTTATACAGTTTGGATGGTTTTATTAGTTCCGGAAAGCTCAATATTTATGCTTTTGCGGGGTATTTCACATTTGATAGCTTCCATAAGGTGAACATTACTTGGCAACTACCAAATGGAAGAACACTTCCCTTCTACTCACCATAAAATTGGCAAAGAAAGTTTTGTGGTTGTCTACACTAACTCTGCAATATGACTTCAATATTGCCCAAAACAGCACCTAGTTCCAGGAAACTTGGTTAAAGAGGACAGTCACTTTCAGTAAACTGTTTCAGAAGCTAGGCGACTCTTTCAAGGAAATATTCCCAACTGTTTCTTAAAAGTTCTAAAGATTCTTGGAAACTTGGGAAAAGCTTTTTCAAAACACCTGGGAAACTTTTGTGGATTGGAAGTAATTTCAACATTTTAAGGAGAAATACGCTTCATGTACTTTAAGAGTAAAGTTTAAGTCGAATCAAAAGGTACTTATTACCAAAAATCTCCCTCTATCCCAACCTTTAGAACTGTTCAAACCATCATATGATATTTTTGGAAAACTACTGAGATTTTGGCTTTTAAAAGTGTACATGTATTTTGGGACATCCCAAAATGGAAAGATGACCAAAACTATAAGACGGAGGGAGCATAAAGGAATAAGATTGGCAAGCACCTATATGACTACGCCTACATATGAGCAGCAACATGTGAGTACATTTTGGTCAGTTGGGTCAACACCAACCAAGTCGGCAAGAACCCATTTTATTTTCCATGCAATTTTACCAAAGGTTTGGATGACAACAGATAGAAATAGAACATTAATTAGCCTACCCTTAAATGCACTTGTCACATAGAGTCCCCGTAAAAAAAAAAAGAAACTAATAATCCATCTACAAAAGAATATCAAGATTACAGAAATGTGCATGCATGCATGCATCAAAACTTCAGAGTTTAATCTATTTGTTCTGGTCCTGCTGGAGAAGCTTGAGTTATAGTCACCAATCCAGTAGGAGACTAGGGGTAGCCCACATGCCACAACTTTTTTTCAGGTCATAATGTATGTGGAGATCTTGTATGTTTTGAGGGAATAAAAAATGGGTAGCTGATGAGGTTGATATGACACAAGCACATTAAAAAGTAGTTCCATGAGGGGTCCTTGAAGTAACTAGGAGTTCTGACTGACTACAGAACCAGGGTCCTAGTCTCTCTGTTTAAATGGCAAGTGATTGCCATCCATTAGAAACTTTTCGGTGAAATGGCATATGATTGCCACCATGAGAGCGCGTATAAAGTGTAAACATAATTGTGACTGTTTAATCTTCAATTCATGCTGCATCATGGAAAGAGGTAATTTCTCCGCGGCTCTGCGCTTAAATATGATTCTTCCATTCACCTTCTTATTGGGAACTTATCACAATAGACAAAATTCATTCATTCAGAAAATTGGAGTCTAGGAATCTAAGATGCAATAAGACTTCCCAACAATAGGTAGACAAAGATGCAGTTAAGAAGTGTTCTCAATATCAGGTGGCGTTATTCGATGCCCCGTTGGATTTCAGGGAATATACATCTAGTCACTTGTTTCTAGTAAGTTTGGTTCTACCCGGAAAGAATTTAACCATATCAATACAAGTAAACAAGTTGTCAGGTAGTCACTTAGGAAGAAACTTTAGATCCAACTCAAAAGCTTAAGCTATTAAGTGGAGAGCTCGCGAAACCCATTGCATACCCAATGCAGGACTTACATTATCTAACATCCTCCCTCACGTGCAGCCGCTTTTAAGGCCCGTCATGTGTAGGCTCTTTTTGGGGTCTATCATCGTTCAACCTTTTTGCCAAATCAAATCATGGGGTGTGGATTGTTTATTTGTAAAATCTGGGACGGAATAGGCCCGGCCCTCATATGAGGAAGAAATTTTAGATCCAACCCAAAAGCTTAAGCTATTAGATGGAGAGATCCCAACATCACAATAAGTGACCACCCATTCCATACCCAATCAAGTTTGGGACTTATACTATCTAACTGGTTATATTCGTCAAGTGAGTGAAAACTAGAAAATATCTTCTACACAGAAACCTCATACATTAGAAATGGCATAGATGTCAAATTTCGTCCCATAACATATTGAAAAAAGTATGCATAGCTTTGAACAAAAGAACCTAGGAAACACCAAAGATATGCATATCGTAGCTCACTTGAAACTTGGAATTCTTAGCAACTGCTCAGGTATATGTCCATTGAACAAGTTATTTGCAACATCCCTGTTCGAAAAGACAAACAAAACAAAAGTCAGGAATCCATGAGATGGCAGCATCTCACCCAGTCACCCTACCACCTTCGTCAAATTATATTCAGGTATTCCAATAGAACATTGAAGCATTCTGTAATAATTAAACGCCATCTAAGATTTAAAGGTGACATGGTGGAGAGGAGTACAAATCTCGGAGTGGAAGATCTTGCAAAACATCAAGAGTCCCAGAAAGCTGATTGTTCTGCAAACGACTGTCAATCAAGATGTTAGCTATATTAACCCATGAAGAAAGGTGCAAAAAAAAAGTGGCTCAAGGATATGACTCACAGGGTGGTTATAGATGACAAATTCTTGAACGAGTTTGGGAGTTGCCCACTTAAATTATTGCTCGATAAATCTCTGCATAAAGATAATTGGTACAATATATCAATCATTTAAACAAGTAAACATGTCGTTAAAAGATAGACAAAAGAGACAAGTCCCCACAGATTGATCAATCCGATAAGCCCTTGAAAGACATCAGGTATTTCTCCAGTTAATCCGTTGACATTCAGAGACCTGAAACAAGTAAAGAACCGCTTCTCAGGAAAAATAGAGCACTTAGGAAACGGGAACAACTTCCGGAACACGAACAAAGAAGTGCGAGGTAAACATACATAGCTGACAGTTGAGTTAGAGTGGATAAAGAACTTGGGATGCTTCCGGTAAACTGGTTAGCTGAAAGAAAACTGCCAAAGGTAAAGACTATCATATGTTTTGAATTAGTGGATAAGCAGAAAAGGAAAGACAAAGCCCATATCTAAAAATATGAAGAAAATTAACTAAGGCGCAATAAGCTTAAATAAGGAAGCACGTACAAGGTCTGCATGGTCACAGGAAGATTGGAAGGAATGCTACCCCCAATTTGGTTGTTGCTAAGATCTCTGGTGCAAAACAACAAGAAAACGTCATTAGATGATTCCACCTATCAAATGAGGGTTGGAGTAGAAGTAGTAGATTGTCCTCTTAAAATACAGATGTATAGTGGACCGAGCGGATTATAAGGGAGGGAAACGATCTTCAAACTCCACTTTCTTCTAGATCCATTCCAACATTTTACTCTTAGTATGCTTTGAAAATTGTGTTGTATGCAAAAAGTTCTGTAAGACAGATTTTAGAGTATATTTCTAAAATTGGAGTGCAAAAATCATTTCCTTGAGGCCTCGTTTGATTCAGGGATAAGGCGGCTGGGATTAGACAAAGTGTGTCTAATCCACATTTTCCCTCGTTTGGTTCCCCAAAAGTGACTTGGATTATTAATACCGGTATAGAAATAGTCCATATA
>JAXBDA010009236.1:0-12988 GCA_036023075.1 Gaultheria prostrata
GATCCTACGACCTCATCCAATCTCTCAAGGAATCAACCCACAAGTGTTTGGATAGCCTCCACCAACTTTCTCTCTCTCTCTCTCTCTCTCTCTCTAGACACTGTGGCTGCTAGGGTTGATGGTAAGAATGAAACGCGCGCCTTAAATAGACGTTCTCACCTAGCATGGCTCGCTCGAGCGGTCTCTTCAGGTGGCTCGAGCGACCTATTTAACCTTGTTGTATCCATGTAAAGACCCATGTTTTTAAATATTTTCCGAAATTTATGTTGGGATAATGTGAGGAATTGATTAAAATGTTTAAGTGTTGCAATATTTTGTGTTATGTGTTGATTGGAACCAAAATGCATTCCACAAGTGACTACGGGACCGGGGGTGTAATTATTTGAAAGTGGTGTGTGTGTAAGGTGTATATCAAGAGAGAGGGCACTCCCTTCCCCCCATTTTTGGTCTAGCCCTCTCTCTTTCCTCTCCCATCTCCATCATCTTCATCTTCCCCACCAAGCTACACTCTCTCACCCTAATTCCTTCACAACCCTTGATCAAAATCAACTCCTCTAAGCGTTAGAAAGCTCGGGTGGTGCTCATTTCACTCCGGGAAGTGGGTATTTACTTGGAGCTTGGAGAAAGAGCTAGGGTTTTGCAAATCTACCAACTTGAAGCTTTCATCTCTTGAGGTAGGGAAATTTCTACCATTACTAAGTGTTTTGATGTGTTTGTGTGTGGAATGTATCTCCACTTGATCCATCTCCATTTGATTCTCTTGAAACTTCCATGAAAACTTCATTTCTAGTCTCATTTGTTTGATTGGAGTTTGGAAACCCCTTTGAAAACTCTTGAAACTGACGAAAATTCGCTCGTAAGGGGCCTTGGATCGATCCACTTTTGAGGTGGATCGATCCAAAACAATCTGTTGGCTTTTGGACCAAAAGTGGATCTATCGATTCAAACACCCCTCCACGCTCAAAAATTGTTTTGTTCGTTTTTTGATTGCTTGTTCGGGTGAGTTCTTGACGTGTCCATTCCCTACACCTCACGACGTGTTGAATAGCTTGTTCCTAGCCTATCCTTGTGCGGTGGGTGACTTTGTTGGCCCTTGGTGTGACACGTACATCATTTTACACTAGACACATATGATTGGGTTGAAATCGATGAAACGTGCGAACTTGAGCGATGACACGGGGTGTGTGTGACACGATGACACTATTGTGGAACTAACGAAAGTGAAATGAAATGAGAACTTGAAAACATTGGATACAGGGCGTAAATGATAGCCCGGAAGGATACTCGGTCCGTCCTTAGGACATGTCGCGAGGAATAATGCCTTGGCCAAGGGGAAGAGGACACGGGGCCTATATGGCATGCCTGGAAGGATACTCGGTCTGCCCTAAGGGTGTGTCGCGAGGAATTTGTTAAGTGGATGATGATAATGAACATGAAACACGAATAATGAATATTTTGGACACATGCGATGTATCAGGTATGTATCGGGTACGATGGGGTGTAAGTAGAAAAAACCTAGAGACTTGTGAGTTGGTCTTCATCCTTTTGGTTCTTCTAATCCTTTGAACTTGTTGAATGATAGCTGTTTTCATTGTCATTCCTCATCCCGCATTTGTATTTCATTACATTTAGTCTTGTTAGACTTTTTCTTACTAGGCTAGTGAGCTCACCCTAATCATTTCACGTACCCAGCACGGAGCATGACATGGATTGCTGGAAGTGTATGCATGCATCTTTTCGAAAGCTTATCGAAGGAGTTATTTTATCATCGTAGAACTTATATTTTGGAAGAGATGATTTTTAACTTAATTCATTGTTTATCTTTTCACTTTGTTATGTAATAACTTTTAAGGCAAGTTTAAGTACATTTGGGGCAATGGGCACCCGTAGACTATTGTAATATGTTGACTTTGACCGTGCGAGCTGTATTTTGACTTTTGACTTGGATCGTGGAGTTTGTTGACTTCCACGTGGATATGTAAAGTATTTATCTTTTGAAAATCGAGGGCGTGACAATCTAGATTACACGTACGTTTCAAAGTTCGCTCGAGTGGTCTCCCCAGGTTGCTCAAGCGACCTATTTAACCTTGTTGTATCCGGATTACATGTACGTTTCAAATCTTCAATCCACTTATTGCTAGCTTAGACTGAGGCACTGAATACTAGTTTTGACTCCACCTCACCACTCTAACCAACTAACTACCATTTACAAAGGATTCCAAGTACATGGAAACGTCACGGAATTAGCCAATCACAAATAAGGCCCTCCAAAGCTTTCACGTGTGGGCGAATATTGCTCCTGATTGCCGGTTTGGTCTTGTTACACATCGGTTGAGTGTACGGAGCCCTATTCCCCGCTTGTTTTGATGTTTTCTAAAATTTCCACGTCGAATCGCTTAAGATATCACTAAGTTACGTATAGAAAGAAGAATGGCCAAAATCGGATCCGCGCGTGGGCGAATATGGCTCATGTTAGCCGGTTTGGCCTCTTTAGGCGCCGATTGAGTGGACGGATCCCTATTCCCTGCTCGTTTTGTTATTTTCTAAACTTTTCATGACAAATCGCTTAAGATATCACTAAGCTACGTATAGAAAGAAGAATGACCAAAATCGGATTCACGCGTGGGCGAATATGGCTCTTGTTAGCTGGTTTGGCCTCGTTAGGCGTCGATTGAGTGGACGAAGCTCTATTCCCTACTTGTTTTGTTGTTTTCTAAACTTTCCATGACAAATCACTTAAGATATCACTAAGCTACGTATAGAAAGAACAATGGCAAAAATCGGATTCACGCGTGGGCAAATATGGCTCTTGTTAGCCGGTTTGACCTCGTTAGGCATCGATTGAGTGGACGGAGCCCTATTCCCCGCTCATTTTGATGTTTTCTAAAATTTCCACGACGAATCGCTTAAGATATCACTAACAACATCAAAACAAGCAAAACTACATAGTTTTCCTGCACAACACGGCGCACAACACCCACCCCGGATCCAATTTGGACCTCTAAAACGTCAGAATTTGAAAAAAATAAACTAGAAAAAGTTGTGCCGCAAATTTTGCCTCAATCGGATACTCGAGCTAAAAGATATGGACAAAATATTGAAGGTTGTCAAGATTCCTTTCCAATTGAGGATTGAATGATTTCCTTTTCACATTTGATTTGATTTTGATTTTCTAGATTGATTCAAAGTCTCCAAGCATTCCTAGTCTTCTAGGATTGCCGCGGGGGGGGGGGGGGGGGCTCTTCCCCCCGGGCTTTCTCTTTCTCAATCCATTTCCATCTCCCCCTCTCCCTTCTTCTCCCTTTGTTCGTTGCTTTCTCGCACCTTTTTTCTCCTCCCTTTTCTTGTGCTGATCGACGCCACCACATTGCTGGGTGTGGCAGTCTTGCCTAACGGTGTGTCGATCATGGTAGCTCTCCCGTCGGATTGCTTTGCTGGAGGCTACTCGGTTTATGGTCTAACGGCTGGTGGGGTGCGGCGGCAGGTTTTGGCGGTGGTTTCGGATCTTTGGTTTCTCGTGGCCATGGCTTTCTGGGCGTCCGTGTGGGTGGTGATGGTGGCTGTGTGAGTGGAGGTCATGGGTTTGCTGTTGTGCGGCGAAGGCTAGTGTTGGGTTCTCCGGTTTCCTGGAAGGTGGCGGCCGGGCTGTTCTCTGGGGCAGCAACAAGGGCTTGTTCCCTGGGTCCCGGTGGCAGCGGCTTGTCTCCCTTCTGGTGCCTGTGGATCGATGGGTTGATGTTTAGGGTTTATTGGTTGGGCCTAGCCCATTTATTTGGGCAATGTTGGCCCTTGGTGTTTCTTTGAGCTTAATGTTTATCTGGGTTTCTGCCCACATTGGTGTTGGGTTTTGGCCTTTTTTAGGTGAGCTTTGTCCCAATGGATGCCCCCGATTGGTTTCTTGTCAATCGTCGGTTTGGGTCTCGGATTGGGCAGATTGCTCTGTGCATGATGTTATTTCCTTGTCTTATTAGTCTTGTATCTCTTTCAAGATTAATGAAATTTTCTTTTGCCGTTCAAAAAAAAAAAAAGGTCTTCTAGGATTGAACTTTCTTCCTTACTCATGGGCTGGGTTATCCGGAATCGCAGTCCGTTCACGTCTTCGAACTTTTAAATCTCCAATTTAAGCTCAATTCTATATTTAATGCAACGGGCCAAGTGACTTGCAATGATGAAAGCGGTATAAAGTGCACAAGTAACATTCATGGAGAACATAACAAGATGTTGTCAGACAAAGGTCTTTTAAGTTTTCCTACATCTGCTGTTGATTTCTCTCAATCCAGTGAAGAACTTGTTTATAAAATTTCATCCTCACTAGAATTGGATCGCTTCTCTGCCGGAGACCTAAAAAAACCTACTGTATTATACATCAGCTTACACATGATGAAATCCCAAATGGGCAAGAAAAAAGCTCGGTACACTTCAGGAGTGAGATACTAGCTTTTATACCAACGGTTTATAATCATATCAAAAAATGGGGAGAGACTACACTGCACACTCCTATTTGGGTGTGTACTATATGTACATCCAGGGCCGGCCCAAGATATTTGGGTGCCTTAGGCCTAATCCCGAAGTTGTGCCCTATATTTCTTTATAACTAAAGAACAAAAACGGAATTAGTTGTTTACATAATTATTTTAGTCCATATTAAACAGCAAACGGTGGAGCTGGTTAGTCAAGGAGAAGCGGCTCGACATGGGCAATGTCGTCTTGTTCTTGCGCCACCAGCTTTTCATTGAATGGAAGCGGCAAGTTGCGGCTTTGGTGGCGGTTGTGGATCAATTACCCGTTAATGTTGGCATGTGGACACTAGCCGCGCTACATGTACCTTTCAATAGTCGCATGACCACTCGAATTTTTTTTCTTATAATACATGTCAAAAATTTTGGTTAGTCTCTTTTGAACGCTCATCCCAAATATAAAATGAACAAGAACATATCTTTAAAAAGGATAGGTGTGAACTTATTCACTACATAATTTTCTAAAAAAAAAATTAGTGTGTTTATCCTCCGATTTTATTGGGCCACCAAATGGGCTTTTGCTTTGTGAGTATCATTGGGCTTCAACATGAACAGTTTTTAGAGCCCTAAAACCTAATTGGACTACTTGTTTCGGTTTCAAAAGACTCCTACTCGGCCTAATACTAAAAATTATTGGAGTGCCTCCTTTTTTGGACTAATTTTTGATGCCCTAGGCCCGGGCCTCTTGGGCCTTGCCCAAGGGCCGGCCATGTGTACATCCAAAATGTTGTTTTTAATATAAAAGTTACGACACGTATCAAATACTATGATTTCAGTGAAAATATTGTGAATTGAAATGCTGGAAAGTTATGAGATGCAAATGTTATGGTTCATAATAAAAATGTTATAAATCATAATATTGAAAAGTTACGAGTTTTTTATATAAAAATTACGAGAAGCGCAAAAATGTTATAATTCTCTATGGGGTGGCACAATTTGGACAAAGTGTTATTAGGTGCATATTGTACACATATTTTAAGGAGTGTGTATTATAAACTTTGTCAGGAAGGTGACAGAAAACGAAAACAAAAACATCAACGCAAGCAGCTTTTGAACAACAATTATTATTGGGCTCGACTATTGTTGTGCCACAATTGTTGTTTGAGCAATTGTGCATGCTTATGATGGAGGTCTAATTCAAGTTTATCAATTTTTGGGCCCGAAATTTTATTTAGTGATCCAGGCCCAATCAACAGTTTTTATGTGAACTGATCGAATCGAAAAAAAACCTATCGAACCGAATGACACCGAACCAAGCCAAACCAAGTATTAAACGGTTCGTTTCAGTTTATATATTTAGAAACCGAAATCTTCGATTCGGTTTTAAAAAAATAGAAAAAACTGGACCGAACCGGAACATTACACCCGTAGGTTCTTCTTTTGGTATTCTACGATGTTAGTATGGTAACAAAAAGCCTACGGTACAAATTGCTCGACCACAAATGCATGTAGGGCCCACTTATGGGTCTCACACAAATGATTCGAGTCATTTGTCAAAGTTAAAATATATTTTTTGAATTGTTTAAACAAAAACCAGCTCAATCGGATAACGGTAAATGCTTGGTCCAATCTTTCAATTTTTCATCCAGAAAAATTGAAAGATTGGATTAAGCACAAATTGAAAGATTAGATTAAGCACTTACGATTTTTCGATTGAGCTGGATTTTTTAAGGTGGCAGTTTTAAAGCTATTTTAAAATTAATGAACGACTCAGATCACTTGTGTTAGATCCGAAAGAAGGCCCCCCAATGCATTTGTGCGCGTAGTCGCTCTGGTTAGTAATTCAGAATCTTGAACATACCAAAGAGTCTAGAAGATTGCGGTAGATATCCTCCCCCAGGGAGGCTTATAAAAGATAGGGTTTTCAAATTGATTGTTTGGTTAAATTTCGGAGGAATTTGTCCTTCGATTTGGGCACAATTACAAGATGTATTGTATTTCGTCATTTTGTGTTGAATGCTGCTGATAAATAGTAGATGGTTTCGCATCCAACTTTAGCATTCCATCCTGTATTTTAAAACAATAATGCTACACACACAGCAGCCCCACACATCAGCTACACAGCAGTAAGCAAAACGACGTCGTTTTGCTTTAAAAAAAAAATCGTGAAAACCCCAAACCCCTTTCCCCTTTCCTCCGACGTCTACCACCCCCCTCATTCTCTCTCTCTCTTTACACAGACACTCTCTCCCTCAAGCCGATGAAGAAGCTGATCCGACGGTTGTCGCGCGTGGCGGACTCGTCACAGTTCTCACTCCTCCGATCCGACTCACGGACATCGCCGTGTTTCGATAACGGAAAGTCTCGCCGTTCAAGAGGCCGATCGGGCGGAGGATATTGCTCTTGTAATATCTCTCTCCTCGAAACCGGCGGCCACCACTTTCGAAGCTCTCGTAATATCTCTCTCCTCGCCGGAGGATATTGCTCTCGTAATATCTCTCTCCTCACCAGAAGCGGTGACCGCCGGTTTCGAAGCTCGTTGGAGTTGAAAAAGGATGCCTCCTCCTCGCCGGAAGTGGAAGTGTCTTCTTCGTCGGTGAGGTACGCGATGGTGGTGGTTCGTCGACGGTGGTGGTACGCGTTGGTCTTCATCGAGGTCTGGTGTCTGGTGGTGTTCATCGTCGTCTTCTCACACCTTCCCTGTTCTCTGTACTCAACGAGAGGGAGAGGGGAAAGGGGAAAGGGGTTTTCACGGTTTTGTTTTTTTTTTTTTTTTTTTTAAAAAGCAAAACGACGTCGTTTTGCTTCCTGCTGTGTAGCTGTTGTGTGGGGCTGCTGTGTGTGTAGCATTATTGATTTTAAAATATCCTTCCTTCCAGTTATGATCCTGTTGGTGTTGATACTTGGGATTTTTCTTTTAACCTATCCGTAAGCAAAATTTGAAATAAAATACACGGGCATAAAACTCGTGCACAGCATGAGGCCGTGTACCTAGTATACTATAACATATCAGTATGGGCAAGTGTTTTGCATTTGAGGTTTTTTAAGCCATTTCAGGGTCAGATTTTTAGGACACAAATTAGTTAGGACATTTTTTATGCATTTTGTTGCTTCATTTGAACACTTTAGAGTGGTTTTTTTGGTTCACTTTTGTTGCATCAGGAAGTGCATGAAGAGAGAGAGAGAGAGAGGAACAACACATTTGAATGGATCCCACTTTAATTCTTTTTTTAAATCTAACAAACACTAAAAAAATCCCTAAAATTTGTCAAATCGAACTCTTTTTCATTCACTACCAAACAACTCTCCAACACACGATTTTTGGATTCCACTTTTTACACTTTTTGTCATATAACAAATATTTTTAGCTAGCCTCAAATGCGGATGCTCTTAGAAGGTCTAGAGTGGACGAGAATTGTGAAATGATTCTAAAATTCTCCTAAGATGAGAATAAATAGGTACAACTGATTTTGAAGTAGTTCTGTACTACTATAAGATAAGATAAATATCTACTCCATAAAAAGCTATGATGAGTGAGGAGAAAACAAATGGGAGGGTGAGAACAAAAATACCACCTCCATAACAGCTGGTAAGAATCAAATCTGTGTAGAAAATGCTCAAAAAAACTACTCCAATTAATAGATGAAATTCCCCTCTGTTAATAGAAAAGGCCTGCATGAGTTAGAAAGGAGAAACAAAGGCAAGAGTCTAATTTGTTCTGAAATCATTTCAAAAGATGATTAACAGGGCAAATCACAGAGTTCGTTAGGTTAGTTCTTGTACTAACAAAGATGTAAAATTACATACAAGCTTAAGAGCATATTGACTAAAAGTCATTATCCCAAACCTTCTTCAAGCATTGCAATTCTCACTCTCTTTCTCATCATCATAGTATTGTCTAACTATCTTGCCAAAGGGTGAAGGCGAGACGTGTTTGACCTCCTGTCTAGCGAGCGTCAGGTCTAACAAGCCCCTGAAGAATTAAGCAAAAATAACATTTGATTTGAACAAGCGTCAACGTTGTTCTTGAAATTGCGTATGATCTTCTTATATTAATGTCTGAGATTTGGTAGCTAGAGTTTCCGCATTACTAAATCTTTGCAAGGATTCCTCTTCTAAATGTGTTTCATGCTATATAGTAGGAGTAGTTGCTTATTATACCTTATTACTTGGTATGTCGATATGCTAATCATCTTATTGCTTCCTCCGAGAACTTGTTCAAATACTTTTGCGTAGTGTGTTTCATGGTATTCTGTGACATCGAATTGAGCAATGCTAATCAGCTTATATAACTTGTTCCTTGACTGGTAATTCATTTTAGGTTGACATAATGTTCATGTATTAGGTTTGTCTTGGGCTTACTGAACTAAGTAAAAGATGGAAAAAGAGATACGTGGGTCACTGCCGCCACCACCGACAGTCAAAACACAACCAGAGAAACTGGACACTCCAAAGCATAATTCCATAATCAGCAGGCATGGGTTTGGTACCGCTGGGCGACCCATTTCTTTGGTGGTGAACCACTTTAAAGCTTCCATCAAATACCCCGATAAATCATTCTACCAGTATGCGGTAAGCTAGCTTAGCTTAATTTCTCTCCTATTTGATGTTTTTAGTCCACAATGGTTCAACTCGACACTTAACATTCCTTGTGCTATACTATGTGTAGGTTTCTATTACTTCGGAGGACAACAAAGCTGTTTTGATCAAGAGACTGAAGAGAAAAGTTGTTAATAAACTTTACCAAATATACTTTTCTGAACTTGCTGGGAGAAGATACGCATACGATGGAGAACAAAGTCTGTACACAGTGGACCCTTTACCTGACCATAAACTGGAGTTTGCGGTGGTGCTGGAGGAGTCATTTGCAAAACGGTGTGTCTTTTGTTTGTATCATTGGAGTAATTATTTAGTTACATTGCTTTCCTATACATACAATGCATTTTTCCAAAGATGTATGTACGTTCATTCTCCCTTGACTGGTAACGGTGATGGCAGCTCTTCTCTCGGTGGGAGCCCTAGCGAGTATAGTAAAAGGTCAAAGCATTCTTTTCAGGCAAATACTTTCAAGGTGGAAATCAGTTATGCTGCAAAAATAAACCTGAGGCCCATTTCTCTTGCCCTCCAAGGATCCAAGGCAGAACATGTTCACGATACGTTGAGAGTGCTTGACACTATATTGCGGCAGCAAGCATCTGACAGGCATTTTGAATTGTCGCTTCTGTTTATGTTTCTTAATTTTTTTTCCGACTCCACGTGCAATACGGTCCATCTTATTGTTACTTGAATTTATGGCTGCTGGAAGCAGGGGTTGCCTTTTAGTGAGGCAGTCGTTCTTTCACGATGACTCCAGGAACTTCACTAATATTGGAGGAGGTGTAAGTCGCTGTCAGGGGTTCTACTCCAGCTTTCGTGCTACTCATGGTGGTTTGTCTCTAAATATGGGTATAATAACTCCACCCTTCTAATCTTCTGTGGTAACTGGCTCATTGTTTTTACCCTTTAGTTGAAACTGGTTCATTGTTCTTACCCTTTTGTTGTAACCGTCTCATTGTTAATGCTCACAAGACGTGTCTGCAACCATTATTGTTACACCTGGACCTGTGATTGATTTTCTGCTGGCGAACCAGGATGCTAAGAAACCTTGTGACATCAACTGGGCAAAGGTAGCTAGTTATGTGTCCATCTTTCATTTTTTGTATTTCTGTTTATTGAACTGTAAATTCTTTTTTGGGCACAAACAGGCTAAGAAAACGCTAAAAAATTTGAGGGTTCAGACAAGGCACAACAACTTGGAATTTAGGATCGTGGGCTTGAGTGAAAAGCCTTGCAATCAGCAATAGTAAGTGCTTATTTACTTTACAAGTTCCCTTTCTGAGACGTTGCAGTTAGAACACTTGTGATACTGTTGTATTCTTTCTTCAAGTTTTTCCTGGAAACTAAAGAACGTTGATGCGGGAGATGATGGAGAGAAGACTTTGGAGATGACTGTGTATGAATATTTTGCCAAACGTCATAAAATACAAGTCACTGACTCTGCAGGAATGCCATGCCTACAAATGGGCAGGAAAAAAGCCAGCTACCTTCCACTGGAGGTATGCGAAATTCTGTTCATTGATACTTTTAACTCTGTTTCAAAACGCCTTTTTTGCCTCTCTAAAAAACTCCTCGTATGTTGTTTCCGTGTTTCCAGCTTTGCACTCTTGTCTCTTTGCAACGCTATACGAAGGCATTATCTCCGACACAAAGAGCATCTTTACTTGATAAGTCAAGGCAAGAGCCACAGGAATGCATACGAGTTTTGACGAATGTAAGGTCTCCTCACAATGTTTTATGCATATTTTCACGGTTTTTCATGTTGCAATCTTCTTACTATGCACCTAATTTGGCAGGCTGTGAGAAATTGCCGATTTGACAGTGATCCTCTCCTAGCTGCTTGCGGCATTTCAATTGAGAAACAGCTTACTCAAGTTGAAGGCCGTATCCTTGAGGCGCCTAGGGTAAGTTTGAATCCGTGTTGAAGGATGTCTCATATACCAATTAACTACAATTGTTTTTGGATTTTATTGAAGGTTGGATTTTCTTATCAAGTACGAAACTAGTATGTTCTTTTACTTGAATTTTTTTCTATAATTTGCAGTTGAAGGTTGGTAAAGTTGATGATTTCGTACCCCATAATGGGCGATGGAACTATCACAACAAGGTATTATTCCCAGGGTTTCCTTCCAATAAAGGAGAAGAATCCACCATAGGTGTTGGCAGAAATTGATACCCTATCAATTTCAGAACTTAATAACTACATATAATTTGGCTGTTAATGATTCACCTTTTACTCTTTGCAGCAATTCTTGAATCCCATCCGAATAGAATGGTGGGCAGTCGTCAACTTCTCCGCTGCTTGTGATACCAGACATCTTTCCATAGAGCTTATTAATTGTGGAAGGAACAAGGGTCTTGTATGTTAGCCAATAATTTAATCATCTGATGAACATTCTTGTTTCATTATGTTTTTTTTAATGCAAACAGTATTTGTTATCTTTTTGCTCAGAATATCAAAGTTCCACACACACTAATTGAGGAAGATCCACAATATGGAAGCTCTAGCCCTGTCATACGAGTAGAGAAGATGTTCGAACAGATAATTTCTAAATTTCCTAGCCGTCCCCCTCAATTTCTTCTTTGCATCTTGCCAGATCCAAAAACTTCTGATATCTACGGTTAGGCTGATGTCTGTTACTTCCATTTTTTATTGTTTCGTGGCAATTTCATGTACAATATACTAAGTTCCATTTATTTTTTCAAGGACCGTGGAAGAAAATATGTCTGTGTGACAAAGGAATACCCACTCAATGTGTTTCCCCTTCCAAGATCAACATCAATCATCAATATCTTACGGGTGTTCTTCTCAAGATTAATGCCAAGGTACTGAAAAAGCTCATGAAAATTTAGCGCTTTCATTCACCTGACACTCAGTGATTAATCTCGTTTGTTTTTGTTGTAGCTTGGAGGGATAAACTCCTTGTTGGCCATAGAGCCTTTCCCTGGTGTCCCCGTGATAAATTCTTCGGTGCCCCAAATCAAAAATCTTCCAACCATGATTTTGGGGATGGATGTCTCTCATGGATCTCCGGGATCTAATACTCCATCAATAGCTTCGGTAAATATGATGCGATAACTTACATCGCAAAAATGAATTGAACTTTAATTTGAAAAATTGCTTGTTATACCTTGTTGTCCATCTTGGGACGTCCAACTTTTTTATTCATTATAAGTATGTCCTTTTAAAAAAATAGATTTTCCTTTCGAACATTGCCCTATAACTGCTTCTTTTAGAACATTTTTGGAAATTCAGCACTTTTTTCTTTGGCTTTCCAAATAAGGGACGGACTAGTAGTTATTTTATTTCCATCCAATGTGATGATTGTTTTAGGTTGTTGGATCTCTATCATGGCCACTGATATCAAGGTATCGAGCAGCTGTTCGAGCACAATCGCCAAAGGTGGAAATGATTGAATCTTTGTTCAAACCTGTAGCAAATCGAGGTGATGATGGTATTATGAGGTACTCATAACATACTGAAGTTTCTCTGTAGTATAAATCAAAATTTTATTGTAAACACGGATTCTGGGATTCAACAAGTATCATTGTTCACTTTGATGCTGGGAACTATTGATGGATTTCTATCTAAGCAGCGCTCAACACAAACCAGCTCAGATCATCTTATTCAGGTATCGCTATAATGTTATTGAAAATCTTTTGATATTATATCGTTGCTGTCAGTTTTATGGAGGGACGGTAAATGATTTGTCATGTTGAATGTTTTGTGATTATATCTGGAGAGGGTAAAACCCGTACTCCCTCTTAGGTGCCCTAGCTCGGCCATACAACGTGGATATGCCCTACGGGGGAGCCGAGCTAGAGA
Organism: Gaultheria prostrata; assembly: GCA_036023075.1. Taxonomy (NCBI): domain Eukaryota; kingdom Viridiplantae; phylum Streptophyta; class Magnoliopsida; order Ericales; family Ericaceae; genus Gaultheria; species Gaultheria prostrata. Next base: position 12,880 of record JAXBDA010009236.1, read on the forward strand.
GGCCACGAGTAGGGCCGGGCGCGCAGTACGTAGTCGACCATGACACCACGATAGGGTGCAGGGTCAGGACCGAGCTACGAATATCTCGGCCCCAGGGTCTACAGACCAA
>JAXBDA010009237.1:0-12987 GCA_036023075.1 Gaultheria prostrata
CTTTACTCAAAATTAACTTTCGATTATACCGTTGTGCTTAGAAAAATCCAAGGAGCAATTACCGGGACTTTTTATCGGCCAAAACGAAACTTCTCCAAAAAGTGATTTTTTTTACACGGGTCTTTACTATAACCCTCCTGGTTAAGGTTTTTTTTAGGGGGGATGTGCAACCGGTTGGAAGCCGGTTTCCAATTTTTTAGAATTTAATAATGGACGGTCGTGATGAAATGGACGGCTGTGATGAGGGGTGATACCATATCGGCAGACAAGGGGGGTACCGAAGCACCTTCCAACAACGTATATAGTGGCCAAAGTTCTTCAAGGCAGCATATGAAATAATGTACATAGCTGTCGTACTTCTTAGAGACAACAAATTGAACAAGGGGTCGGTTCCCCTCACACAATTAATAGAATAAATTTTGACAGAAACATAATCGGAGTCTCATGTTAATAACCGTAGCTGTTCAATTTGTTTAAAACATGCATGTTTTTAAGAGTAGCCATAAAAAATCAACTCGTTCGGATATTGGTAAGGGCTCGATCGGTACATTAAGTTTTATCCTGTCAATTTTGGGAACAAAAACCGATCAAGCCTTTACCGATATCGATCCTAATGAGCTGAGTTTTTACGGAAAATGTTAAAAACGTGTTTTAAACAAATTGGAAAGCTCATATCACTTGCGTGAGACTCCGAAATGAATGGTTTATATTTTTTGAGTCAAACGTTGTGTGAGGAGAACCGGCCCCATGAAACAATGTACATAAGCCGCCATAGTTCTTCGATACATGAGAATTGAGTTTTCCTAGGTTCTGAATCTCAGTTTACACATCAAAAAGCTGTTCTGATAATTTACTTGTGGATGTAGAATTTTAGATTAACATAATGTTTAGTGCGATAAGTAATAAGCATCTCAACGACATATACGATATATGATTTGGATTACAAAGCCAAATGCCAATTTTGGGCATAAAAGGGTGCACTACACCCAGTGGTGGATTCAAAAAAATCGACGTAGGAGCACTTTTATTGTAATCTTGAAAAACTTCCGACGGATAAATCGCATCCAAATAATACTAAACTAAAATATTTTTCACTACGTATAAAAAATTATAATGCACTTTTTTACATCAATAATCAAACACGAACACGAAGACCAGAATATTCTACACATTAAAGTGTAATATTTTAAGATTGATTGGAAACTTAGACACATTTAAGATGAATACCAATGTAATTTTTTAAGTAGATAATTGTAAAAAGTAAAAAATTAGGGGCAATAGAGAACATATAAAAAGACTATGGGAGGCCGGGGATATCGGCCTCGGTCCCTTGCGAGATCCGCCCCTGACTGCACCCCCACTGCAGAGAAGTCGTGTTCTTTACAAAATTATTCTTTGCCCAATATCGAGCTGAACAAGCCTATTATGTTACTCGCTCCGTCCTGAATTTCTTGTCCATTTACATGCGTGCGTGCCATTTTTCAATTATCTCTATCTTTCAATCTATAATATATTTTTTTACAATTTTAAAAATATTGTTTAATAGAACTCATCGAGAACTATCAAGCGAGATTCATATTGAATATATATATATATATATATACAAGGAGCATCTTATGAGGGAGCCCTTATACAACTATGTAAGGGAAATCAATCACAGCCGTTGGATGCATCCACTTGCATTGCATTTAATGGCTGTGATTGATTTCCCTTATATAGTTATGTAAGGGCTCCCTCCAAACTGGTGCACCTCATGCATGTTTTTCTGGGAGATTCTTATGAAATCAATTCATATATTGTCATAAAAAAAAAAAAAACAATGCACACACGATCAAATAATAAGCCGGATACTTTTGTCCTTTTTTTTTTTGTCAAAGTCCGACTTGCATATGCATTGCGTGTGCCCGGCCTCTAGTGTGTATGGAAATGAGGTGGTTACTGGCGGTGGAACATCAGAGAGACGTGGGGATGGGTGAACATTTCAAAAGGTGATGTGTATCAGAGAGACGTGGGGATGGTTTTGTTTTGGACTGGGTTTGCAGTTGGTGTATCAGAGAAATGGTTTTGGGGTGGACGTGGGGTGGCAGTTGGTTAAAAGGTTATTTTTTATTTTATTTTTCAGTCCCTCTCTCATGTGTGACAGTTATGTTTTGGAAAAAAATATAAAAATTGAAATTTGTAAGGGTAAAAAAAGAAATCACTGTTTCGGGCCCTACTGTGAAGTTCTGAACCGTTAATCTTGTGTAAATGAGTAAAATAAGCGGTCCTGCAAAATTTGAGTTCAATTAGATATCGGTAAGTGCTTGATTCAAACAGTTTAAAAAACATTGTTTCCTGTCACAGTTTTTGCAAAACTGGTTGGATCAAGCACTTTTCGATATCCGATTGAACTGAAATTTTGCAAGACCTCCTATTTTACTCATTTAAACAAGATCAATGGTTCAGAACTTCACAGTGGGGCCCGGAAGAGTGAGTTCTACAAATTTGTGTGTCATTTTTTGTGTTATTTTAAGTGTGAGGGGAACCGGCATATATATATAAATAACAGTACCATACATTTGAAAGTATAAATACTTTTTTGAGGTGTCGTGAATAGTGAAAGTGGACCGGAATGGAGGGAGAACGAAGCTTCATGTATAATTTTTGAGTCAAAGCTCGTTAGATGGTTATGGTGTCTGAAATGGTAGGCTCTTAATAGAATTTATTTATGGGTTTGACTATTGAATAAGTCAGTTTCCACTTGAAACTAGAAGCGTGCTCAAAAAAAGAAAAAGAAAAACCTTGAAACTAGAGGCATAGCATGCGATCATTTTCCTTCCATTTTGATTGAAAGTAAACTATACTCCTACATTGAAGTCATTAAACCTTTCGGTCAGTTGTGGACCAATTACTAATAGTTAATGATGCCTCAAATTGAAAATCAACATGAAGTCTATTTTGTTGAGTCCTAAGATAATTGGGAGTTTGATTTTGTTCACGCTTATTTAATGGGGTGAATATTACCCTCATTTTAATTACTCAAAAAAAAAAAAAAACATTATCCTTATTTTTATTCGTTGAAAGGGTGTGAATCCCATCAAAAAATAATCTCATTCTTACCAAAAGGGGTATTTCAGGTGTGGGACCTATTGTACAATTTCAACAAATAATACTGAGTGTATTGTTTACCCTCTTCGCACTCAGTAATTGGGATCTACTTAGGATGCAATTTTTTGAAATTTTTTTGTGGCTTTTAGCCGCTGAGTTAAGTGGCCTACTATAGCAGTCACCTTTGCCTTCAAGTCTGGCGGAAAGTTGGTTTGACTTGAACGTAAATAAATGCGTCTGTATTTCTTAAATATGAATTCTATCTGGTGGGCCAAAGAAAATGGTTTCTCATGTACTTTGACATAGACTGGAGAAGTTTGGTTTTCCACCAAAAATGGCCAACAAGATGATCCTCTGCTTAAAAAAATGTCATTTTCTTGGCATGAATTGAACCATTCAAGAAACCAGAGCACCAATTCTCACACCACCAAGACAATGACACTACAAAAAGTTAATTAGGTAGTGCAAGGGTGGTAGGTCAACTTGTGCAATTGCGATAAAAAGATGATTATTCTATCTGAACAAGATAGAGATGCAAGCAATAAAAGGGATTTGCATTGACCTACTTCAGACAATTAGATAACCATAGAATTTTTCTCAAGTAGAAGGATATCCTTTAATAGAGTCATGTATACCATGACTTTTGAAATGTCCTATCGCTAATTATTCATCTGCGTATAACGGTTTCTTGATAATAGTCGATGTCTATATCATATATAATTTATCTTTCAACTAAGCAAATGTGTGGGAGCCTAAGAATTCATCCACATTAATAGTTCTTACTTTGCCTCAACGAAGAGAGACTTCAAAATTTTCAACCGTTGTAGCGAATATTAAACAATAAGATATGTAGTACCAGATAGACTAAGCTTTAAAATAATAGAAATTAGAAAACTTAAATAGTTTGAGCAAAATGGAGGCAATGGCACTAACTAAAATAAGATAATTGAATGCTGAATTCATGACGTGAGTGCCAAAATTTAGCTTGCAAACTTGTATAGTTGTATCTATAGACAAAAGAAGTGAAGTGGTTCACTTGTGAAACCCTTGTCTCTCTCAGCCGTCTGGCTAGATTTTCCATAGTTTTCCGTAATTTAATCTCAAGCATGAGTTCATGAGTAGCGAAATCCGAAGTCCTCAAAGATTGTCAAGTGCCCTGTGTAATTGCTAACTATTAGGTTCATTAGTGAAGGTTAAAATTGTTCGGATATTTGAGTGATCTGAAACTACGGTAATCTCTCCGTTCCATTTTAAGTGTTCTCTATAGAGTGTCTAACTATTTAAGGAGTCAAAAAATACTTTAGATTTCCAAAAGTAACTTTCAAAAGTGAGAAGTTTATTAGATATAATTAAATAAATTATACTTTTTAATGTGGATTTTAAAAATATTTAATATGAATTTTGTTTAATAAATCTCAATTAATTTATTATAAAAAATTCAAAATCATGAAAAACATTATGAATTGGAAGATAGAGACAACTTGAAAATGACAATAACATCAATAATAAATCAACTAATTGGGACGGAAAGAATACTTTCCAAGAGTAAAACTGAAAATTCCACATGATTTGATAGTTGATTTTAGAAAATGGACAATTATTTATTTCAAAATGGAAATGTAGACTTTTAAAAGGGGACCGTGGACTGGAAGCTAAGCCTATGTAGTCTAGTCCTTCAGCGCCTATTCATATAGGAGTGCGTTAATTTTAAGAGCTGCTTTTTTAACCTCTAGCAAATCCCCCGTGTCCCATTTGCTTCCATAAGGTGGGCCCCTCCACGATTAACATGTGAGAATGTTTATTCGTTCAGATACTAGAAATAATTAATCTTATAATATTTGTATATTTTTATTTTTATCAATATCACTTGTACTTTTTTTGTTTATCAATAACGCTTGTACTTCTTTTAAACTATTACCCCATCAGCCTATAACAATAGTCAACTACCAAATTTTTTTTAAATTTTTTTTTAAAGTTTTTTCATGTATAATTTTTTTACAGTTCTTGACACAAAATTAAAGAACTAATTGAAATTTTTATTCGAAAATTACACGTCAGTTTATAATAGACTATCTTTGTAGGACAGAGATTGAAAATATTGATTTTGAGTGTCACCTCTGAATCGAAATCCTGACTCCGTCCCTAACGACGGGAGTACATCTTCACAGTCAAATTGGATGAATGAAGTTGGATAACAAAAGAAGTAATTAAAGAGACTAAATGTGTTCTTTTTATTTTTTGTTAGGGGTAAGGGAATGGGTTTGTACTAGTTTTTACGAAAAGAAATTTGATTGGTCAGACGGCAAAAAAAATAAATGTGCAAGTAATTTCATTTCCATTTCTTGACTAATTTAATATTCAAACGTTAGATTAAGAAACAAGATAGCACTGCAAGAAATGGGAATTCATTTATTATAATGGGTGAAAAAGACCGTAAATTCAACCAAAAGTGGATGGATACGATCAACACGTTATACTTATTTGCGTTTCCTGCCTCTTGCATGATAGATGAGTAATAGGAAAGAGTTATCAAACCAACTTGTAGAATTTATGATAACGCCGTCTCATTGTCACATTAAGCAAAATATCATAAATTGTGTTGTGAAATCTGCTGGATATTTAATAGGAATATCAATTGTAGCTAAGATTACAAACAATACATTTTCTGAAATGCTGGCCCATTTAAGGCACGAAACTTTAAAACTTTCTATTTTTCGGGTCACAAATTTGAAACCTTTGAGGTGTATCAATTCTTGGGTCAATTAATACATGATTTTGCCTGAAATTTAAATAAATTCTCCATTTACTAGATGGTGAGATTGGCAAGCAGATCAATCGATGTGTCCGAAACAAGTACCTTAAGTCATAAAAAAGTCTAACATGCTATATATTCCCTAATAATATTATTCTTGAAAAAACAATTATAATCTCATGTAATCCATGAACCTGCAAAGACAAGGTGGTCAAATTTGGGACACCCCATTTGTTTGTTTGTTTGTTTATCCTTATCCGCGTACTGAATAATAATCGCTTCAACAAAGCTTATACACACACAAAAGAAGGAAGCAAAGGGTAAGAAAAAACGAGAACCGAAAGCCCAAAGGAGAAATCACTAGCAATAATAAATCCCTCACTTTACTATCAAAACCTTTGTACACCATGAAACTTATTATTCCAAAAACATCCATAAATAAAAAATAAAAAAAACCAAACCTTTTTTATTTATTTTTTAGAACACAAAAACACAACGGCCTATACGAATACCAATCAAATTAATTCAGGTGTCGTCCCCAAAACCGGACACAGACAGATGTGTGGCGATACCAGATTAATTTGTCCCAAATTTTAACAAATCCGAACAAATAGTCAATCGAGGCTAATAGTCCGGTTAACAAACAAACAGAAAGGCAACAGGCAGGCTCTTCTAAAGATAGCTCGGGAGAGGACTAGCACGAGGCGATCGCATCGGAACCTCGGGTAACTGCTTCCCCTTGCTATCGTAATAAATCACACCCGAGAAATCCAACGGCTGGCATTTATCCCCCATCAGGATCGTCCTCTGCCACAGCTCTCCGTCCCCATAATCAAACTCCTCCTCCTCCTCGTTGGCGGCTCGCTTTGATTTGCGCCGAAAGTGAGTCGCCTTATGGCTAATCGTCGCCAGAAGTTTCTTAGGCTTAGCCAGCGGCGACGACCCCGGCGCCACTCTGCACTCTACTCGGAGCTTTTTAGAGACTCGGGTCGCTTTCTTGGCGCAGCTGATCCAAAGAGAAGCCATGGAGTCCAACAAGCCGATCGCCAGCCGCTTCGGAGAGCCGCCGCTTGAGCTTTTTCTGGCCATTTCTATTCTTTGGTTTTTACAGGACAAAAATGGGAAGAGTATTATATATAGGGAGGGGTAAGAGGGTGAGGGAGTTGTACAGGTGACCGGCAATAGTCGGTGGCACTTTTGGAATACGTAGTAATTGACTTCGCTTTTTAATTTCTTCTTAAATTTATTTCATTGTGTTAGGGTCTCGCACGTAATGTCGAGCGCTCTTCTCCGGCATATAAGTCTGTCAAGTCCAATGTACTGGAAAAAGTCCAGTGTAGTGGAAAAAGTCATTGGGATGCCACGTAACAGTGCCCAAAAAATATGAAATAATTACTTGCTTTTAAGGAGGGCAAACTATAATACGCGTTTATTTTATTTTTTTGTCAATGTCGTAAAGGATGGGGCACTTAAATAATCAGGCTCCAACTCACTTGGATTTATGTTATCATCCTAATCCCTTTTTCGGAGTTATGTTTCTTCCCCAAATTCAATAAACACAATTTATCCCTTTATAATATAGATATTATGAGATTTGGGACTAAAACATATTTAGTATATAGGTGAAGAAAAATAGGATTGTTTTCAAATTTTTGGGGTTCTATGCTATCATTAAGGGATTTGGTTACAAAAGAAAATCCCACAATTTTGTCTTTACTCTTTTTGTAACACCCCGTCCCACATCGAAAATCTACATGGATGATCTTGGATATATAACAAACCTTGTGGGTTACTACTAGTACCTTGTGTTTAAGCATTTTGGGCCATGTGGTGTGGCTTGTGGATCCAATCAAGGTACTGGGCCAGTTGTCTACATGGGCCGTTCCAGGTGGTATCAGAGCAATATGTGTACACGACCGTGTGGTCTATGCAAGTTTGGAATAAGGCTGCTATTGCAAAACATATTTGGTTCCTCATCTCCGGTGGGGAACAATCCATGTGGTGCCAGTGGGTTAAGTCCTATTTTGGTCAAAGACAGAAACTTTCGGAGTGTTCCTATGCCTAATAATCCATCTTGGGTGTGGAGAAAAATTCTGACTCTCAGACGTATTGTTCAACCTCACATCAAATACATTGTTGGGAATGGGCAATCCAATGGTCTTTGGCATGACAATTGACACCCTCTTGGCCCACTCATCCATAGATTTGGTGCTAGAATTACTTATGATTCTGGTTGCCCTTCTGATTCCCGTGTATATCAAATCATCCATGGCTCACGATGGCATTTCCCTGTTACACAAACTGTGGAACTCAATGAGATCAGAAGCACTCTACCCACTCTCATGGTCTCCAATTTGGAGGAAAATGACCACTGTAGGTGGTCTCTTACTCCTTCAGGGCAATTCACCATTTCATCACTGTGGGAGTCACTTAGGGTACACTTTCCTACTGTCCCCTGCTGCAAATTAGTCTGGTTTCCTGCCCATGTACCTAAGTGCAGTGTCATAACTTGGCTAGCTGTGCTTAATAGACTTTACACTGAGGATAGGCTTGTTATGTTTGGTGCTAAGGCTATTTCGTGTTGTAGCTTTTGCGGGGGTGTGGAAAGTCGCGATCATTTATTCTTTAACTGTCCTTACACCTCCTTTGTGTGGAAAGCCATTACAGCCAAAGTGTTTGAAAATTTGAATCTCAGGTCTTGGTCTGAATGGATTGTTCTCCTCTCTACCTGTAAAGGCAAATCACTAAGATCCACCATAATTAAATTAGCTTTCACGGTCTCTGTTTACTACATTTGGATTGAACGAAATCTACGGAAATTCCAAAATGTTTCTGCCTCTTTCACTGTGGTAGTGCATAAAATTTGTTTGATTATTAAATATCCTTGAAATTTCCTCAAGAATCTCAATCTGGAAGGATAGCCAGTGAATTTGGTATTGAGCTCTACTGATTCTCTTTTTGTTATAGCGGCAGTAATTTTGCTTTTGCTTCGAATCTGCTTTTGCTACTAATACTTCACTAGCAGATTCGCAGTGAAAGCTGATGTGTGTCACTGAAATCATGTTGGTCTTTTATCCAACTTGGCTACGACGTTCCACCATCTCCAGTCATATGTCGAATCAAGCATTGAACAGGTTCACTCTAACAGACTCAGTTGGGTTATCTCGTGCTTGCAGGTTTTCGGTGCATCACTATTTTGGTGCAAGTCATTTTTGCAGGTTCATCCTAGCTGTAGGCATGTAAAATTTCTAGCCTATCACAAGCTGCAACGTGTTGCGAGGCCTAACAAATAGGGCACAATAAATGGCCAATCAAATGCTGCCAAGTGTCCATAGGTTAAAAGTCAAAGATGTGTGGAAGGTCCAATCAAATGGAGCCATGTGTCAAAATGATGCAGTTATTTTATTTATCAAGTTGGGCCAATCAAATTATGCCACTTGGTGAAATAAATTTTATATCTCCTTATATATAATTATCTTTCTTAAAATAAATAGGAAGAAATTTTATTTATTAAATTCTAAATATTTTCTTTTAAATCAAATAAGGAAATAATTAGAGAGATAACTATGGAAAGAAGTGTAGTTTGCCATAAACTCTCCATCCTCCATCCCTATAAATAGAGGTGCTCTCTCTCATATTTCACACACATTGAAGCATTCAAGCTCTAGAGTTCTGAAGATCAAAGCTCCAAAGCCCTTCAGAACTCCTTGAAGTCATCAACACACTAGAAGCTTCAATCAGACACGCTCAAGCATCTAGAGCTCTGAAGATCAAGCCTTGAAGCCCTTCAGAATTCCTTCAAGCCATCGATACATTCAAGCTCCAGAGGTCTGAAGATCAAAGCTCCAAAGCCCTTCTGTAGACACCCAAATTTTGATGACTTGTGCATCCCCGATGATGAAAGAACACAGAATATACCTCGGAACGGTCCCTTGGTTCAAACAGGTCAAAAGAGCCAAAATCCCATGAACACTTGAGCCGTATGGCCTCACCCTTCAAACCGTACAGTCTAAGAAGACCTTTGCACCGTTCGGTATATGGCTTTGTACCGTACAGTACATGCGCTCATACCGTACGACATCATACCTTTTACCACGAATCCTGGATGCAATCATCTCGGCCAGCAGCTCAGAATGAATATCGATTTCGTACGAAGCAAAGGGCTACTTCGTAGCTCGACTTCTTGCCTTGAAGAAGTTGCTAAACGTGCGAGAGTAGCTAACCTTTTCGTCTATATAATACGAGCTCCTCCAAACGAGCTCGGGACGGAGAATTTTAAAAAGCCAGAAGTAATTCCTCCCAGAAAAAAAAAACCCAGTTATTCCTCTAGCCACTTGGAGAAATTGTCATTACCATTTTCCAAACTCACCCAAAATACCACACCCGAGCCTCACCAAGCGTTTCAAGCCGAGAGACCCATTCTCATTTCGAAGGTATATAAGTGTTTCAGCAACAGTCTTGTTCTTGAGGGGGGTTTTTGCTGGGTTTAGGAGAGGTTTCATACCTCCTCCGAATCTGGCGAATTCAGATTTTATCAAATGGAGTGACCCGTGAGTCATTCCTGCCTTTGAGAAAATGCTGTGAACACTTTCAATGTGTTTTACAACATTTGAACAATTGAGGTATATCCTAAAACCATTTAATGGATTTTTGGTTAGAAAACAATGGTTTCGTACCAACAAAACAGAACCTATTTTCATTCTGGTAAAAATAATTTTTTTTGGAAATACAATGAACAATGGCACCGTACGGTACCAATAGTGCACCGTGCAGTGTGGTTTTGGACACCGTACGGCATCAAAGGTAAAATGGATTTTTCATGCTCTGTTTCGGGCTCTGATGCTCTGTTTTTAAAAAGAAACTTACGGGTTTTTATATTACGGTTTCGCCCCTTTATTTTCATTTCATGCACTTACGTCCCCTCATTTATTATTTTATGTCATTTAATATCAATTTGCATATTACGTGATTTATTTATTTCTTTAATGCATTATTTCCTCCTGTTTTATTCATAAACTGTTTATGTGAATAAAGTTTTCGATAAAATCTTTTCATAAAAATCCCACAAATATTTAGTAGAGACCGGAAAATTCCGGGCACGCGGGGTGCTTTTTCAAACAAAATCTTCCCCGCGGGTAACCTGGCTCCTGAACCCAAATATCTATTTTTCGCAGACCAAACCCCTTTTTTCAGCGGCACAAGAATCATATTATTTTTCTAAACGGTTCCTCGGGTACCTAACATTTTCCAAAAAATTAAACCCCGGGTGGCGACTCTAAATTTTCTTTTTCCCTAAAATCGCCTTTTTTTCACAACAAAAGCGTGGGCCGGTTTCCGACGTCCACACCTTCAGAATTCTCCAAGCCCACATCAAACAAGACGATTCTTCGATTAAAGCTTGAAAGCTCCAAAGAACATTCAAGTTTCAACAGTTCTGAATATCAAGCTTCAAAGCCCTTCAGAATCCTTCAAGTCCACATCAAACAAGATGCCTCTTCAGATCAAAGTTTCAAAGCTCTGAAGAACGCTCAAGCCAAATCCACAACTCATTAATCTCCTTCTACCAAATTGAAGCAGATCTCAAATTTCGATTTGAGACCAAGCTCCCAAGCCCTCAAATCAACATCTGCAAATCCGTATCTCCTTCAACCGAATTGAAGAAAATATCAAAGATCGATCTGAGAAGAAGCTCTACAGCCCTCAAGTCCACGGTCACAAATTTGCATCTTTTTTTAACGAAACTGAAGAAGATCAAGCAATTCAACTTGAGAAGAAGCTTCAAATCCCTCAAGTCAAAATCCGTCAAATTCGCCGTCAACTCGCAAAGACCAAAGAAGATCTCACCGTTCAATTCGAGAACAAGCATCAAGCCCTCGAATCAAAGTCTTGAATAAAATCAATTTTGGTCAGCATCTTTCCCTCTTCTTTGCAGACTCAAAATTTGTGTGATACAATTTTTGGCACGGCCGGTGGGACGATCTCTGCCTCTCATCTCTTCTCTTTCAAAATCAACTTTGAAGATTACTCATATTATCAAATATGTCTGGAGAAAATAAGGCTGCATCTTTCACGACACCAAGCAAATTGTGCATCATCTCAAGCATGTTGGGAGAAGTCGACCCCTCGATGGGTGAACAAGTGCTCATGCAACCATCCATCTTCCAAAGGTCGACAAAAAGCAACAAATCTGTACCTCCCGCTCCTTGCGAAGATCTGCACGCCAAGTCTCTTGGCTACTCTGATGACGAAGTCATACCAGTCATGATGGTGCCATCGTCTACTCTTGAGGAACAAATTATGGCGTTGACCAAGAATATTGAAAAGCTTGTGAAGCATAATCAACGACAAGAAACTCAACTTAAAGAGCTTTCAGATAAGGTGGATCAAGTGAGAATGTCAAGGTGCAGCGCGGGAATCTATTACTGAAGAAACTCCATGCAGTTCTCAAAACTTCACCTGAAGCTACTCAATAAGAAGTCCTAAAAACCTCACACGAGCCTACTCCAAAAGAAAATTTCTTAGTCTCACGCGAAGGTATTTCACACAAAGTGCTCAAAGTCTCAACAAACTCAGAGACTTCAAGTTAAAAAATTCAAGTCTCCAATGACGGATTGATCCCTGTTGATCAATTGAAAGAATTCAGCATGGGGGCAATTGCTGAAAAAGATACAAGGAGTTCTCAAAATTTTCGGTCGTACACTAAGCCGTACACGCGGAGGATAGAACAACTGAAGATACCGGAAAATTATCAGCCTCCAAAATTTTTGCAATTCAATGGAAAGGGCAATCCCAAGCAACATGCTGCACACTTCATGGAGACATGTAGCAGTGCTGGAACCGATGGAGATTTGCTCGTCAAACAATTTGTACGGTCATTGAAAGATTATGTGTTGACGGTTGCGTAAAGTGCGCCGATTCAATTGATTAATGGATTTTCAAAAGATTCGTTTTCAGAGTCGCCACCCGGATTTGAGGTCCGAATCCGAGAAACCGATTTAAAATATGACTTATGTGCCCAACGAAAATATTTTCACTGATCTTTGCGGAACCAAAGGTTTCTTGGATTCGGGGGTTTGGTTACAAGAAGGGAAGGATTTTACGGCACCCTTCTCGCCCGGTCCGTGAACCGGTCTCTACTCAATACTTTA
>JAXBDA010009238.1:0-12981 GCA_036023075.1 Gaultheria prostrata
AATTCTCTAATTTGAGAAATGTTTGGTCAATTTTGGGAAATGCTTTCCGATGGGAGTCCTCTAATTCGGCCAAGAATCTGCCAAACCCACTAATAGTTAATAAAACCCAGAGTGCAAACAAGGAAACAAGACGTAAAATATATTAAATGAAAGGATGTTTTAGAGAGAGAATAAATGTTTAAAGACAGAGAGAGAGTGGGAGATTGATTTATTAGGGAAAAGAGTAAAAAGAGAGAGCACTCACGGTGGAGGAAAAGACAGACCAGAGGCGTGAGAGAGGGAGGTATAAGGAGGTTTGATGGCGGCTCGGTGAGGTGAGTAAGGGAAAGAGTATATAGGAACCGCAAATGGCAGCAATAGTTGTTGCTGCATGCGCACAACAATGTCGCACCTAGGGGCGACAATCGGGCATGGGTGTTCCATCCGAAAAAGAAGTAGAAAAGGGAGGGGAGAAAGAGGCAGAGAACGGAGGAGAGTGAGTGGTCAATCAATGGTTTGGGAGTAAGTCGACCCGGTGGTTTAGGAGTGAGTGGTTGATCAGTTATTTGAGCGTGAGTCGAACCAGTAGTTTGTACTTGAACGACTCTCTTTGATGGTGAATGTGCGGTGTAGTTTTGGTAGATGATGTTAGTAGTGTCGACGGTTGCTCGGTGGTGTAGGCCATGGATACAGTTAGAGGGAGGAATTTGAGAGAGAGAGAGAGAGTATTGAATGTCCCTTATATTTATGGGTGTTTTAATTTTTAGGGTTCTACACAGCATAAAACAAGGAAAAAATTTGTAATTATGATCATATATTCCATTTATTGAAGTTCAGGTGTGAATGAGATTGACTCAAAAGGTCAGGGGTTATTTTGAAATTGTTCGCCCACCAAAATGTGTAGTAAGAGAGGAATGGGTCCCACAAATATCCATGTAAGCGCCATCTAGGGACGTAGGAATTGATAGCGGAGTGACAAGGTCAGGAGTTCAATTGATATTTATTGAAGTTCAAGTGCTTATGGGACATTGAGTCAAAAGGTCGGGGTTTTTTTTGAAATTTTCCCTTATAACTTCTTGTATGTTTCTTTTAATTTGCATTAAAGTATCTTCAAAGCTATGTTTATATAAACTCTTTCAGTCTCATTTTAATCCTTACGAAAATTCTTGTCATTTTTTATGTTTTGAAATAAATTATTTCTGAAAATATTTTTCCTAGCTTTTTTACACCGTTCAAAAATACTCACTGATATCTTTTGAACGGTGCAAAAAAATTGTAAAAAATTAATTCCGAAAGTACTCTATTTTTTAATGTCAAAGTTATATTGTCTCCCGTATGGATCATTTAAAATTGGACGGAAGGAGTAATTAACGAAATCTTAATTACCCGATTGATCCATTGGGAATCATATTTTGCTGAAATATAGTTGTATATTATCCCCTGCAATAATTTAGAAGAAGGAATGGTTGGGATTAATATTGTGAATATGTGGTACTTGTACGGCCTTTATAAACTACATTATCTGTATTCTAGTATATTCCTTAGTAATTTACAGGACCAAGAATTTATGACACACATAGATCTCAACCAAATGCCTATGTGTATGGTTGTTAGTATAATAATCCTCCTATAGCCCGATCAAAAAGAAAAAAATGCTCTTGTAGTCTGCATATATCACAGTCGTCTTTATTAGAAATCAATGGTTTCGATGAAGTTTTATTACCAGTAATAAAACACTTTGATCGGTAAGAAATTATCTCCGAATCCATACCATTGAAAACACTTTTAGACGACTGGGATGCTGCGATGTACGGTGCAAAACACTTCGTGTGCTGCAGGTCCCCAAGTCCGCGTAATACAAGAGATGCAAATGCTAGCTAGCAGCAGCCCAAAGTTAGTCCGATTGAGTAGTAGGTTTGCCCTCACACAATTAATTAGAGTTTGATTTTTTGAATTAGACAGCAAGAACTTACTATTTTTTTGCAAATTCCCTAGACGTGGATGACTTGTCTTTGACTGAACTGCTATGAGTGTTCGGGTCAGCTTACGTGCACATCAACTAATCTCCTCCCCTAGTCAAAGGTAGGTCATCCACGCCAGTACTAGGGAAGAAAATCAATCGATGTACGCGTAAGTTGGTCCGGCCACTCACACCATTATAAAAAAAAATAGCTAGCTACGTAGCAAGTGAGGGTGGTGGTGGGGTTTGGAAACTGGTACAGGACGCATGGGAGTGACCCACCACCCCTCGTGCGCTCTATCTATCAATGGCGGCATAGCAGTCAGTCAGTCAGTCAGTCAGTCAGCACCACCATCTCCCTCCTCAATTATCATAATTAATGGCATGCTTCCAAAACACAACCCGGCCATTAACATGACACACCATGCACTTCGCTCTCTCTCTCTCTCTCTTGTTTTTTCTCTCTCTCTCGAAGGAGTAGTGCGATGGGGTTGTCTTGTCAGCTAAGAGAGAGAGAGAGAGAGAGAGAGAGAGAGAGAGGATTGGAAAAGAGAAGAATGTGGGAGACAAGCTAATAAAAACATTTCAAAGCTAACTTACAGTTGACATTACCTCATTTTAGGCCCACTAGTGGGACATACCCCTCCAACCCCTAATTCCACCTTTTTTTTTTTTTTTCCTATAACTAAATGTTGATCATAACAGTATCATCAATTAATGAGAAATTCTGTTCAAAAAACAATTAACAAGAAATCGGATATTGTATTACTGGAAATTTCATGTTTGAATTATCAAGATGTGTAAATTTTGGTTTATCATGTCATGCGCGTGTCTCATGAATCTAACAAGATTTATTTAGTAGTTTTTTTTGGTGTGAATTTTGCTATGAATTATGGTGATCGATAAACTTAAATGTAGTCTCTATTTATTTTTCGAGCATAGCAAACTAGTAAAGTATCTGCATCGATTCAATAATATTTTTCCCTCTTAAAGCACGGAATCCTCTATTCGTAACAAATCTTTTTATTCTTTCTTAATGCATTTCTAACCGTAGGCTCATACCTTTGGTCACATCATGAGTTTTGAAGAGCATAATATCTCGAGGAACGCTACGGACATAGATGTTCAGATATAGACCTGGAGCAAATGTACTCGTAGTTGTCTGATCTTTGGGGGTTCTAGGTCCATCATGTGAAGTTCACTTGCATATTTGAATGGCTCTGGACATATCTATGTGTTTTGACTCCGAACCAAGGTTTTAAATAACAATAACGGTAACAGTTTCGGTAGTATCGAACGTTACGTAACGGGAATCGGGTATAACGGTCGTAAATTTTTAAAAATCTTTTCTTTTTAAAAAATAATTGTAATTGCTTAAATAACCTATAACCGTCGAGTATCGGCCGTAGCGGTGGTGAACCGGTTCGTGAATCGGATACGGACCGGTATCTAACAGGAACCAACCAATATTACGCATATCGATTTTTCCCTCTCACCAGCATACTGGGGTATAACGGTATCGGAGAGGCCAAAAACCATTGCATAACAACCGATACGTTACGCAACGGCCGGTATTTAAAATCATGTGACACTTTAGACATCTGTGTTCATAGCACGACTCTACTATTCCCCTTGGTCCTTCCAATCTCCCAACTGTATTTATATCTCCCCACACTTGCCTTACCACTCCACAACCCACTTCACTTTCTTTCACCTCTCTTTTTTCTTCTCCATCCCCATTTCATTCCTACAATACACTTCCCTTGAACCTCAGCCTAAATCTCTTCTTCTTCTCCAATGGCGGATCCTACTGTTGGAAGAATGATTTGCGGGATCCCCGAAAGGTTTCAACTCCACATAGCCATGCTGGCCTTGCAATTCGGCTATGCCGGTTTCCATGTGGTCTCTAGAGCTGCCCTTAACATGGGCATCAGCAAGATTGTTTTCCCTGTCTACAGAAACATTCTGGCTCTCATTCTCCTCCTGCCTTTTGCCTTTTTCCTCGAAAAGTAAGTCGAAAAAATGCAATAACATTCGAGGACACTCTGTTCTGAAATTAGCCATAATCCTCTGTTTCATGATCAAAACATCGAATAACATGCTGTTGTCTCTCATTTCTTATTTGATCAGGAAGGAGAGGCCACCGCTCACTCTCTCTCTTGTTGTCCAGTTCTTCCTTCTTGCAGTTGTTGGGTATGTTCACATATGAATACACAAAATGTATATAGTCTTGTATCTAGTGATTAAAATAGCAGTAACAAGTTACGTAACAAAATAGATATGGTACGTACCAGTACCGGGGAGTATTGGCCTATATGTTGGTACGTAACAGTACATATGTAACTTGGTACTGCTATTTTACCAGTAACTTATAAATATACTGGTAAATAACCGTATCAGAATTCTAAAATCCCGATATGATACCTAGCAATATTGGCTATTGGCCTATATGTTATCGGAATTTCAGACCCTGATACACAAGGCAATAACCGCATCAGATGTCCAAAATCCCAATATGATACCTGGCAGTATTGGCTATTGGCCTATATGTTGGTATCAGTATCAGAATTTCAAATCCTGATACATAAGCCAATAACCATATTAGAAGTCCAAAATCCCGATATGATACCCGGCAGTATTGGCCGATATATTGGTAAATAACAGTATCGGAAGTTCAGAGTACAGATACATATAAGTGATTTTACAGCTTGATTATTAATTTTTTTTTTGGTAAATTACATGCTTATGGATATAATTTTGCACTTTTCTTGGGCTAATTGATTTTATTTTGGTTAATTTTGGTTTTATGGGGAAGTACAGAATAACTGCAAATCAAGGATTCTACTTGCTGGGATTAGACAACACATCTCCAACCTTTGCTTCAGCTATACAGAACTCCGTTCCGGCTATCACTTTTATCATGGCAGCAGCTCTCCGGCAAGCTCCCATTTCCCAAATAAGCATAATCGGAATTCTGTTGATAACCCATTCAGAATAAATAAATAAAATTATTTGGAATCTGGCCCGAACATCCGATTATTAAAATAAAATAAAAAACTATTTGGTATCTTTTTAATTAATTGATAAAAAGAGTTAACAGTTATTCAGTAAACACTAATAAAAAATAGTTATTCATGAAAGTCAATTTTTATCAATTTAATAAGTAAAAAATAGACGAACAAATTAGGACGGAAGGAATATTTTTCTATACGAAATCTTTGTTACTCATGTTTTTTAATGAATTGATCATTTTCAGGATTGAACAAGTACGATTAAATAGGAAAGATGGGATTTCCAAAGTACTGGGAACGATCCTGTGCGTTGCGGGAGCATCAGTGATCACCCTCTACCAGGGTCCCACCATATACAGCCCAACTCCACCAACACAGCGAGTCAACTCACCGATTCTGGTTTCGCTCGGAGACGCGAGTGGGAAGAACTGGACTCTGGGCTGCATTTTCTTGATCGGGCACTGCTTGTCCTGGGCCGCGTGGCTTGTTTTACAGTCCCCGATTCTGAAGAAATACCCGGCCCGGCTTTCGTTCACCTCTTACCAATGCTTCTTTGGTGTTCTACAGTTTCTGGTAATAGCTGCATTCCTTGAGAGGGATCCACAAGCTTGGCTTATTCACTCTGGTGGTGAGCTCTTGAGTGTCTTCTATGCGGTGAGTGACTCAGTATTAACTCGTTGGACTCATCCGTCCGTGATTACTAATTTAACCTTTTAGCTCAACTTTATGATCAGTTAAAATAGTACGTGAATTTTCTGATTTTAAAAAGCGGATCCTATTTTCGCCAATCGTAAACGAGGGTAAAATTCATTGCATATGAAGTCGGTGAACAAAATTGGACTCCTGAAACTCGTTTTCACGAGTCCGAAACACTATATTTGCAAATTCACAATATGCGGAAAGAAGTTAGGTAAAGTGACCACTAAGGAATGTGTCACTTATTTGAAAACATAATAATGTGTTGGTAGTGGGGCTTGAACTCTCGAAGGGTAATCTTGTCCAAAATGACATGTAAGCAAACAATGGGACCCTCAAACAAGCACTTGACTTTTCAAAGGGTATTCTCGTCCGAAATGGAAAACCAACCTTTGAGAAAGAACAAGAGACTATAATATAAAAGAGTCTTGCTAACGCATGTCAATGGGCACAAAATAAGCATACAAATAAATAAATAAAACACACTTCAGAACACCTTTTATATTTTTTAATACATGTTCACATATTCCTATATACTTTTCACACATTTCAATATATATTTTTAACCTTAAAGTATGCATATTGGGCAGATGTTAGCGTTTTCCATAATATAATACCAGTGGTGATTGACAGACTTATTTGGCAAAAAAAAAAAAATCAATTCTAGATAGACAAACTTATGTGCACAGATCGAAACTCATTTTAACTGTTTGATGCAGGTAAATCCCTTGTTATTTTCTGAGACTTGTGTACATCGGCCTGTTCGGTGTACACATCTATGAATGAATTTGTGCCTACAGACGTTCCCATTTTATTTTTCTCGGATTTCTTAACTCTTTTTTTTTTGTGTATATTCATGATTAATTTTTATAATTATTATGCGAGGAATAATGGAATGCACGTATAAATGCATGATGCAGGGAGTGGTGGCATCAGGGATAGCATTTGCTGTACAGATATGGTGCATTGACAGGGGTGGCCCAGTGTTCGTGGCAGTGTATCAACCTGTTCAGACTCTTGTTGTTGCTATCATGGCTTCCTTTGCTTTGGGTGAAGAGTTCTACTTGGGAGGGTATGTACCCTTCACTCTCTCTCGAGCCCAGATTCTCTGTGCCGAAAAACTCATGTGCCTCTATACCGAGGGATTTTCTGACGGTTGGATCACCGAGGCCAGAAATATTAAAACATAAAAAAAATTAGTTGAGTTTACCATGTTAGTATATTGTGAATCACAAGAAGTAAATACAGTATATCATTTGAGAAGGAACACAATATGGCTTTGTCATTAAATATTAGAAAATGCTTCAATAAATATTGCGTTCTTAATTCACTGCCCTTATTCAAAGTGCAACCCACGTTCTTTTTCTTTTTTTGAAACGAAAGATTTACCTATAATCTCTCCTTTTTCTTTTTCACAAGAAAAGAAGAAAAATTTCACGACAAAAGGAAAAAAGAAAAGAAAAGAAAATGTTTAGAAAGAGCGAGTGCGAAAGTCATTTTCTTATCAAAATTACCTCTTTCGTAAAGGGTATATTTGTAATCAAATCGTCGGAAAATTTAGATCCCATTCAGCAGTGTGTGAAGTGGGAAAAAAAACTGCAAATTCTTAGTCCATTTATGAATTTTAAATTTGATGTGTGAAGCATATTCATGGAATGTTGAATTATGAAATAAGCTTCACAATAATCCGTGGAATCACAGGAATGTTATTGAATTATGTTCCTCCGGGACACCCGATAAAATTGGAACAGTAAAACAATGACACGCTCAAATTGAGAAATGTTAAATTTTTATGTTAATTTCCTGTTTGATTACCCAAAAAAAAAAAATCCTTATTGAATTATTGTTTGGTGGTGCGATACACAGGATCATTGGCGCAGTGTTGATCATAACAGGGCTGTACTTTGTGCTGTGGGGCAAAAACGAAGAAAGAAAGTTTGCACTGGCCCAAAAGGCTGCGATCCAGTCCCCTGCGGACCACGGTAACAACCATGCAACAAGCCACATCAAGTCGTCACTTGCTCAGCCTCTTCTCCCTCAGTCAACGGAAAACGTTTGACCACCACAACCATCCTTTAATTAATTTTCAATTATAAGTGCTTGTTGGCATACCAAAAAGACTTTTAATGCCATAATTAAGAAGAAAAAATATATATTTGCTTGTTTGTATCAACTTTTTATTTTTAGGTTTTTTTTTTTAGCTTTCTCTCACTAGGAAAAGGGGCTTGAAGAGAGAGAGATGGTGATGATGGTTCTCTTTTGATGTGGGTTGTGAGGAATGGATGTTGCTTATGTTTTTAAATTTTATTATGTGTCAATTTTATTATCAAGTTGATGCTTATGATCATTAATGTGCATGGCATGAAAATGAAGGGACCCACAAACTTTAAATTTTGTTATTTAGATTAATACTTTGAAAATTAAAATATATCCATCGAAAATTTTGGCAAACATCGATCGATCGAACACGAGCTAAAATTCAAAATCTACTCTTCGATTTCTTTCGTAAACATTTAGCAACAACTTAATTTATTTTTGTGTCCTAAATTTTAGGATATGAGTATCCTTGTAATTAGTTGAATCAAATGAGCACTCAGTTTAATTTTTCTGCATTGTTATATGTTTTTTGTGTTTGTAATTTCTATAGCATTAATATTTGTTTAATGGTGCGAATGGAAAGCATTTTGTTTTACAAAGAAAGGAAGATATCCTCCATAAAGTTTAATTTGGGGCTATTGTGGGTTCATTCGAGATTCTCAACTCTTACGCAACCTTCATTTTGTACGGCTCACAGAAAAGATCATTCACGTAAAAAATTAAATTGATATTACCTCGATAACAACAAATGGCATTCATTGATGGAGCTATACAAATTCAATCACACTGTTTTTTGTTTAGACGACCACTTTTATGGCCGACAAAACCTATGAGATGAACGGTTTCAACCACTGTCATGGGTTCCGTGTAGTGTCACAAGACTCACAACAGTCTAAAACTTGACCAAAATGATGGATAGCAAAGTGTACCGAATCATCTAAAGTTGTCACCCCATCGGATTTTGATAATCATTATGTCATTTAAAAGGGATAAAAGCATATCAACCATCTGAAAGACTGAAACGTAAAAGTAGGAGATAGATGGGCTCTCAATAAACATTAAAAAAAAAAAAACAGAAAAACCATATACCCCAATGCATTTTTTAATAAATTTTTCGCATATTTTAAAATAACTTTTAAAAGTCAAGCCGAAGCTGTTTTTAGCATTTTCCATATAAAATAATCTAAAGACTTGCAATTTTGACAAACAAAAAAAAAATTAAAGACTTAGAACAGCCTAGTGAGCTGTTTTTTAGAAGCATTTTTCATATAAAATAATCTAAAAGACTTTGCAATTTTGACTAGCAAATTGGGTAAGTTTAAGATAGATAGATAATAGATCCCAAAATAGGGCAAGTTTAAGATTAAAAAAAAAAAAAAAACCATAACAGATCCACATGCATCAATCATTAAGGATCCAGGAAATACCCATATGATTAATGAGTATATACACTTTCTGTAAAGGCATTTTCTTTATGAAATTGCTTTTTTTCCTTTTTAAATATATATATGAGTGGAACCCACTACGTGCTGCTTTCAATTTTTCCACTAGTAGTAATAAAAACGTGAATTATTCTTTTTCTCTTTTTTTTTCTTTGTGCAAGTGAATAATTCTATTTGCATTGGCATTCAAATCACGAGTAATTATTTCATGGTCTTGGGACACCGTTACATGGTGCCCAACACCCTTTTCCATCACACATTTTCATGGAGTCCATACAAATAGTATTTAGTCTCAAGAAATGTGTGGTAAATAAAGGTGTTCGGACACCACAAGGCGATGGCTTAATACGATGAAATAGTTTTTTCACAAATTAGTCTGAATACCAATAGGGCACTGTCACGTAAGGCACCACGTAGTAGTAATAAAAACGTGACTATTTTTCTTCTTCTTGTTTAAAAGAATAATTCTATTTGCAGTGGCATTTAAATCACGAGTAATTATTCTATGGTTTTAGGGCACTGTCACGTGGTGCTTCACTCCATTTTCTATCACACATTTCTATGAAGTCCATACACTTAGTATTAAGTCTCAAAAAAATATGGTAGATAAAGGTGTTGAGACATCACGTGACGGTGTCTTAAGACCAGGAAATATTTTTTCTCAAATCAAAGTCTAGATACCAATAGGTTTTTGAAATTGTTCAGTGTATCTAGGACCACAACAAATGTTAGGACCAAGGTCTTTACGTTTTCATTATTCATCAGTCTTTATTGGACTATATTCCTCTAGTACTGTCCTTGTGCAATCTAAAAGCTGAGTTCTTCAAATGGTGAAGAAAATCTCATATGCAGTGTTTTGGGCAGATCGGGTCGGTTCCCAAATCGATTCGCTCGTTGTGGAGTGTCGTATTCTCCATCCGCACCCGTCCGTGAGTGAGGTATAGTTGGATCGATTCGGTTGCCGATTGGATGGATCGAACCCGAACGAATCCGCCAAAAATAGAATATTAATTAGGATCCGCATCCATCTGTAACATACCTCGGGTGGGTTCGCAGACAGTTCGATTTGATCGGTTTGGACGGATCAGTTGACCCGCTGAGCACCCCTTAATACTCCTATACTTTTTAACGGGTGCCCTAAGGAATCCAGAGTTGTGTTCGGGGTTCCACATAACCCTGTCAACTAAATGTAGAGAACTGCTCACAGAGAAAGCATGGAGTTGAATCTGGTTACTAGGGCAAATTAGATGACAGTCGCACACAAGAAGACTCCTACCAAGGCTGGGTGAAGTTGTAAATCTGGTTGCCTTATGGATATATTTGGTAGTTTACGTCTCCAAATACGTCCACCGCGTTGTGGTTAGTTTTCAAGGTTCTAAAACTTGCTAGACACTCTCAGGACTGCCGGGCACCTTCTAGTTTCCCGGGCCGAGTACTCGGCACCTAGTCGGGTTAGTCAACCTAGGCGGCAAGTACTCGGCCTTCTAGACCTACTTTTAGAACACAATTGGTTTCTAAGAATGAGATTGTAGGCATCGAGTGCGCACGCCCACGAACTAGGTGGGCTGAGCAGAGTCTTTGCAACTGTATATTCTAAAATTTAATCTGATTATATTCGGGACCCCGTTTTCATGAGGAATCCAATTAGTAGACAACAGGATTGACCCAAAAATTAATCATGTGGGAGATCCACGGCGGTCGATTGCTGGCTTTCCTTCTCTTCCGGGTTTTGCAACGGTCATCACGATTCCCGCCCAACACTGTTGGGTGAAACCGGTTGGGACTTGACAGCAATGGAGACCATGGTTGGCCGATTGGCTCCCGTTCCTTCGTCTGTTTGGCTTCGCACCACCCCCAGTCTTCATTGTTGGATGAGTCCGGTTTTGGGCCTAACGGCAATGGATGGTTGTGGCTGTTGATGGGTGGTTTGGGGTGTGTCGTTGGCTGCTGGGTGGTCGGCGGTAGGTTTGTGAGGCGGCGGCAGTTGTTGATGGTATCTAGGGTTTCACCATTTGTTTTTTGGGCTTCATTGTTGTATTTGGAATGCCCTTTAGGCTAGGCTTTTAGGCGTTTTGAGCTCGGCTCACTGAATGTTTTTTGGGCTTTAACCTAACAAGTGTTTTAATTTGAGGGATTTACGGGCCGATACAAAAAATTAGTGTTGATTCCCTCCGGATCCAGCCCACTTCTAAAATTTCCCACAAAGGTAATTACGCAATTTTCTCCGAAAATTACCCCAGGCCTCTCATTCAGCCATTCTCCCGACATAGCCTCCCTTGGAATTGACGACTGCTTTGCCTCTCTTGGAAATGACGATTCCTTTCTTCTCCTCCCAATGTCTCAAACATTAACTCCTTTGTTCTCCTCCCATGGAAATGACGAGTCGACGACTTGTTTCTTTCTTCTTCTTCCTTTTTCTCCATTAACGAGTGCTTTCTTCAAAAGGCTGAACAAGTGCTTTCAGAGACCAGATCTTCCTCTCCTCTTTAATTTTTACCTTTGATCTTCACGTGTTTCAGTGGACGGTAAGCATCCCCGGTACTCGCCGGAACATGCGGTAAGTGCCAGATTTACAAACAAATTTGCAGCAAAATTTTTATACAAATCCAAGGGGATTTATCCTATTATATAAATTCAGAGTGTTTTTTTACAAATTGGCAGCAAAATTTTGCCTGTTGGACCAAATTTAGATCTGGTTATACGTCAACAATACAATTTGTTTACAAATTCGCAAAGAAATTTATACAGATCCATGGGGATTTATCCTATTTTATACAAATTCGCAGTGTTGTTTTACAAATTCACAACGAAATATTGTCGGCTGGAACCGAAGTTTAGATCGGATTATTCATTTATCTTTCTCTCACTTTGCTTGTAAGCGAGAATAACAAATTTGCAGTGTTTTACTTTGGAGGATGGCCATATTTTTGTCCTTTATACAAATTCGCATAGAAATTTATATTTTATAGAAAATTGCCATGTCATTATATAAGTTCGCAGTAAATTTTGCCGGGCGGAAAAAATCGCCGGCCAAAAGATATAAAATAGCTGTATTTTATATAAATTCACAGTGAAATTTCACAGGCCGGAAAAAATCGCTGGCTGAAAGTCGTTGACAGCTGGAAGTGGAGTAAAGAATAAATTTGTGTTTGAAGGGTAGAACGGTAATCTTATCAATGAGGTTGTATTTAAAGGTAATTAAAAATTGAGTGTTACCTTAATGGAAATTAAGGCTGAGTTTCTCATTTGATGATTTTATGGGATTTCCCATTTTAGCAAGTTGATTTTAGGGGAAATCTCATAAAAATCAACGTGCTAAAATGGGAAATCCCATAAAATTTCCCATAAAATAAAATGGGAAACTCAGCCTAAAGAGTAATTTTCTGTACTGCACGGTAAAAATCTGTTTTAATTTCTCCAACCTTAATTAGAGTCCCCTCCCCTCTCCCCCACTTGATGTACCATTTGTCAAGTTTTCATTAATAAATTTTTGGTGAAATTCCACGGGGACCCCCTCCCTCATCTATGTCTCTGGGACACAGAGACCCCCTCACATTTAAAGACGCCCAAACACACCCCCTCAACTATAACCGTTACCCAAATTCACCCATTCTGTTAAAAATCCTTCCGTTAAAAAAACCCAATCACTGATTTGGAAAATTTTTGGATAGAAATGCCCTTGAGGACAGTATACACTAGTAACCATTCTCCTCCCTCTCTCTCCTCCACACCCATTCACGATTTCTCTCTCTAAAACACGAAGAAATGGCCATCAGTCTTGCATCTTTCTGACCAA
>JAXBDA010009239.1:0-12981 GCA_036023075.1 Gaultheria prostrata
TCCCATTTGAAAAAAATGATGTCACAGGTAAAATACCAAACGGCTAGATCCATATTGCAGTGCATAACTACATCTAACACTTTACTTTGTATCGTTTAATAGGATAATGGGGTTGACATGCTAAAAATGTACATACCTCAATACCATGGTCGCGCTTAAGTGTTCATTATACCATCTCCAAAACCTCTACGTGATGAACAATGTACTCCTGCGGTTACGTTTGTGTAAAAAGTAGACTGGGCGAAAGAATGTTTGTACCTTTTCAAGGGTAAGAGATATGTTGTCTTCATTGTTGGATGATTATAAATAAAATTGACGGTTGCCTAATATGTCATTTTTTTAATCTTATACATGTAGGACTATCGAGGAATGATAAATGACAATTGGAATCATCGTGAGGACAACTTTAGAAATGCATTGGGAATTTCATTATGACAGTGTTAGTTATTGGGTTGAGTTTCAGAGATATTCGTTTAGTTTGCTTCTATTGGATTGTGGGTAGATTTGATGAATGTTTTATGAATTGCGACAATTTAAAATAAGTCGAAGTTTGTTTGATTAGAATTTTGATTAAGTATGTGTACTTGGATTTGTCCCGTGCATAGCACGGGTTTGATGCTAGTTCCTGATTATTCCAAACGCAGGAATCAGAAAAACATGGAATCACATTCATGTTCATGTCTATTCCAAACATTGAAATCATGAAAAGAAGGCATCACATTCCCATTCCTCCTCAAGATTGTTGCCATCCAAACCGAACCTTAAGTAAAAGTTACATATGGTATTATGAAGCTTAAGCATAAAAATGGAAATCTATATATATCCGATATCTTTCTTTAACTCCAAATTCCATGTTCTTTCATAGTTATCCTCTATCAAATTTTCACGTTTTATATTTCCTTTACTAACTTTTCCACTAACTCCTGATGATACCAGGAAAAAAAAAAAAAAAAAGCAAAGAATCCTTTAAATGCCAATCAAACAAAACCCCTCTAAATACCAATTAAATACAAATAAAATCAGAAGACAAGATCTCCCGTCCAATTTTCATAACAAAAAGAGACTATCGATGATGGTAGATGGTGGCCTTGGTAAATTTTTAGGAACCAAAACTCTCTTCTTTTTTTTTTAATTTTCTACATCTTGTTTTTTTTTTTTTACAAAAAGCAAAGTATTTTTTCCGTTTGCTTTCTATATATTATATTATTTCTCCCTTACATATTTTCAATTTCCGAAGGTGAGTTATATGCATTTGCATGTTAGGGTTATGTCCGCTCAATGTTTATGGTTAAGAAATAGAGAGAAAGTATCCGTTTTGTGGAACAGTTGAGTTTTATGGATTGATTTGGTTCTCTAAGTTAATAATCCGTAGGTTTTCATGATTTGGTTCTCGATTTACTATAAAACCGAATAGATCCGGTCCATGCTCACTTCTGATGGTGCCACCATAATTCAAGAAATGGTAATGGTGTGCTTAGATTTAGGTCAAATGCCATGGGAGATGGATTAAGTATTCCAATGTAATTTTGACTACTATTTAGTGACTATAACCAAGTCTTCCCATGCTCAGTGCCCACATCGAATGCTGACTACCTCGGAACAATTTCTCGGTTGTGAGTAAATATTGACTGAAACGGTCCCACCTTTTTTGAAAATCCAATTCTATTATTGCTGTTTTTTACTCTGAAAAACTTGTTATTGGGTCTCATGGAATGACTATTTCGAGGGTCCAATCATACCGTTCACAGGGCCGGCCTTGGTAGGGCGGTTGACTTAAGTCTCGAATTTTGGTAGAAATTTAGGCCCTAAATATATAGGTACATCTAGGTATGTAATATATATTTAGCATATTGCTTATATAATCAATCAGCTAGCTTGCCATGGAAATACTTAGTTTTCCTATTCAATAGGTACATGGTTTAGTTCCAAAGGGATATTTTTTTTAGTGGTGTAACAAATACTATGACTAAAAACTAATTTTAGTAGAAACAACGAAACGAATCATGAGAATAAAATAAAATATGGGACCAAGTAACAACTCCATTTTTATTTTTTTTCAAAAGAAAACATAATTCAAGTTCGTCTTAAGCCCCGAGAATCTCAGTGCCGGCCCTGACCGTTCATTATTGATGGATCCAACTTAATTAAATCGGGGTTGGCAGCCAACATAGGAAAAATGATTCATGTAGCTGACCTTAATTAATTTGGGATATAAGAATCGGTTTGATTTTACTGTTTTGAAGCGGATAGATAGCCATTTTGGACCAAGGAAAATCATCAACCAAAAAGTGTGGAACGGTTTGTGATTTCACATAATTTCTTTGAAACCACATGGAACACAAGCAAATTTTGCAGTTTTTTAATCAATTACATCTAGCTCACCAGAAGTACTTGTCAATCTGATTTTGGCATCCAGATTTTAGATTCTCTCAATTTAGTCCTTCTCAACTACTATTAGAGTTTTGCTAATCGAATTGGATTGATGAAAAATGGAATTGTGTTCGATGATTTTTTTTCTCTACAAGAATTATACTATTATTCAACTTAACGAAAGAAAAAATGACTGTTCCAGTTTTGTTGGGTCAGATTCGTACTGATTATTTTATGAATAAATTATCTGGTCTTACGCAAAGAATACTTTTTCAATATGACCTAATCCCAATATGTATGACCAAATCAAATTCCTCCAAAAAAAATTGGATATCTTATCTCAATTAAGAAGAGTCATGGAAAGAATAGGCTCAAAATCACGATCAATTACTTTTTCAAATCTTGCAACTGCACGAGCCCTTCCCGCGTGCCCCAAATACCATGATTAATCCAGTGCCACGTGGTGTTTTTGCTCGAAAAATTGGCGGCGATTGCGCTTTAAATTGAAATTGAAAAATTTGTAGGAGTAATTATTTTAAGTATCAACTAGGGAAAAAAAAAAAACTAAAGTTTTAGTGCCAAAGTGAAGTAAAGTAAAGTAACATTTCGAAAAGTAATTCTT
The DNA here is from genome assembly GCA_036023075.1 of Gaultheria prostrata. Classification (NCBI taxonomy): domain Eukaryota; kingdom Viridiplantae; phylum Streptophyta; class Magnoliopsida; order Ericales; family Ericaceae; genus Gaultheria; species Gaultheria prostrata. The sequence goes on from JAXBDA010009239.1 coordinate 2,993, forward strand.
TAAGTAATCCAAAGGTGAATTCAACCTCTCCGTCCCTTTTCAACTTTGGACGGACTAAATTTATTTCTTAGATAGTAATTCCGTAGTCTTAGTGATTTTTTATTTTTATTTTATCAAAATATGTAACTTTTGAGATTATTCTACAAGAGAGGAATTAAGCAAGTAAAAAAAATATTAATACTCTTACCGTTAAAAGGACTAATTTTTTTGTTAAAATGTTTTGTGTCATAAGAATCTCAAATTCAAAATTTCTTACGTATGTGTTTGGAATTCTTAAAAGATCAGCTATGACTTCGCCTCAACTATATATAATTGGCCTCCCGTCAATGAACGGTAAGATTCCCGAAAATTTTGATTGAGTATGCACTTACCAAACTCAAGTAATTAAAAAAATACTTTAAGAATAATAATAATCGTTTTTAAAATGACATGGCCCAGCATATAATAATAGCCCGCCTCCTAAATACATTAAAAATACATTCAAATTGACTTATTCGTAATTTCGTATCCCCCAGCTAAAATAAATCTCAAACACAATGACAAAACTACCCTTCCAAACAACTATATAACGACTTGAGATACATACACTGGTACACACAACCACCACCACCTCCAAAGCCAAGAATATCAAGAGAGAGAGAGAGAGAGAGAGAGAGAGAGAGAGAGAGAGAGAGAGAAGTGGTGGAGCATTGGCCAAAATGGAGATCGACACGGCGGTAAAGCTTTTCTTTTCGGTTGCTCTGGTGGGTTTCGTGGCGGTGTTCTTGCGGCTGTACAGTGCGTTGGTGGCGGAGCCAGGGCGGCTCCGATCAAAGCTGAGGAAGCAGGGGATCAGTGGACCACCACCGAGTTTTGTGCTTGGGAATATTGGTGAAATCAAGAAAGCCAGAAATATTACACCAAAGGATCCGATTGGTTGCGACAGCGACAATAACGTCGTCCCTCCCACCACCCACGACTGCGCCACCTCTCTGTTTCCTTTCTTTGAGAAATGGAGGAAGCTTTACGGTACGATTTACTAGTACTCGCTCCGTCCCAATTTATTTATCTTTCGTTTTGTTACAAACACAAAATTATTTTATTTTTTCTTAACGGTACGATTCACTATTACTCACTCCGTCCAATTTGTTTGTCCTTCGTTTTATTATAACAATATTTAATTTATTTTTTATATGCTCAACGAATTTTGTTTAATATATCTCAATTAATTTTATTAAATAAAAAAATTCAAAATCACATTAAAACTTAATGAATCAGAATTAAAATATATACACACAAATCAATGAATTGAATTATATACACACAAATACAAAGAAAATGAATGGAAAAAACAAAAATGATATGAAGAGATATGTTTATTGTATACTACAGTACTGAAAACTCACATGGAGGGTAATCGCTTGTGAATCCCTCGTCTCGACGTGAATGACATGTCTTTAACTTGATCGCGGAGGGAATTCACGCTATGTCTTTGACCTGACCGGGGAGGGGCCGAGAAAAAATAATACTCCCTCCGTCACTTTTTAAGTGATACGTATGGGAATATGTGCAATTTCAAATCCGTAAAAACATATTTCTTTATATAATTTTTAAATTTTTTTTTACCAAATTAAAATACTCATTGAGTACTTTAATTTGGTGCAAAAAAATTTAAAAACATTTTATGGAAATGCATTTTTTAACGATCATAAAAATATACGTTTCCCAAACGTATCACTTAAAAAGGGACGGAGAGAGTACTCCGTAGTAATAATAATGGTGGTGGGCCGAAAGTTGTTCTAAAATTTAGACTCCAAGTCAAGCTGCCAACTTTTCATCGTTTTAGTCAATTTTTATGGTACGCACGTTTTGTAATAAGTATTTTTCGAAGTTACAATTTCTCATAAAAGAAAACAAAAATCTAGTGTGAGAATTTTCTAGGAAACTACCTGAAAAACAATTTTTTGGTGAAATTTTACGGTATTTGTAGAAAATAATTTCAGGTTGTTTCCTAAATTACTACGAGGGAAAAAATTGTAGTACACAATTAGAAATTAAGACATCTGTGAGTCATGGCTTTCTCAGTTTTTTTGCTCTACGCAAGTCAATACCGTCGATTGCTGTGTTAGTGAGGTTTGAACCCTTTCAAATACGTGAGACTGTAAGGTACCTATCACTGTACCACTCCACTTACATGGTTTCTCGGTTTCGTCATTGTTAGGCAAAGAAGGTAGCCTTACACTTTGTTGATTGGTCAATTTTTAACCATCTAACTTTTTGTCGACTTTTTGGTCCGTGAACTTATTCGATCCTGCAAAACAACAAAAATAAAAATCATCGAAAATGAACAAACAAAAAGCCACACGGTATGGAGTATGTTTTTGCAAAACAGGACGTGCCAGCCCTGACTCTTGGGGGGCTTAAAGCGAAAAATTAAAGTTGATGTCCTTATATTTGTCAATTCCCTGGACCTAAAACGGCCGCAACTTAAACTTTAGCTCGGGACCGGCTCCGCAAATAAGATTAACACTCCTAAAATGGTTTCCTACTTTATTGATTGGCAGGTCAAGTGTTCATGTTTTCTCTGGGAAACATACAAATACTGCATGTGAATCAACCTGACATGGTGAGAGAGATAACCACATGCACTTCTTTGGATTTGGGAAAGCCTTCGTACCAACAAAAGGAGCGTGGTGCTTTGCTTGGTCAAGGCATTTTAACTTCAAATGGCACCATTTGGGCTCACCAGAGGAAAATTCTTGCTCCTGAGCTCTACATGGAGAAAGTTAAGGTACTACTTGGTATTCGACTCAATGGATCGACTAATTCGAGAGATTAATCTTGTTACCCTCTAGCGGCGGGAAACCCAAAGTAATATAATCAACAGAGGTTTATTTGGCAAAAATAATTCGATATGCGTAAAAGTAATTTTTTTTTTAAATAGCACTTTAGTGAGATTTTGAACAGAAAAATTAACATTTTATGATGTGTTCATTCGTTAGTAGAGAGGTTTGAGAGCAAAAAAATCACCATACTTCCCCCCCAAAATGGAGAAATTTTTAAGTGCCGAGCGGACGTCAACTGGAACTGCCACGTGGTGTCCGTCAGCTCATCCAAGCCGTCCATTCGTGTTTTGGATGACCCAGATCTGTTGGGATAAATTTACCCCTCAAAATTACAAAAATGCCACCGAACAACCCAAGAGATTTGGGCTGTCCAAAACACGGATGGATGGCCTGGATGTGCTGACGGACACCACGTGGCAGTGCCAGCTCAGCACTTAAAAACTTTGCGCGCTCGCACATATACAAAAAATCGGTAAAAATTATGTTTCGACGAACTCTGGACAACAAAATAAAAAAAAAAATTCTCCTTCATGTATCTAAAATATTTTGGTGTTTCTAAAATTGTTTGCAGGGAATGATGAACCTAATTACAGAGTCCGCAGATACAATGCTGGAGTCATGGAAGAGGAGAATTGAGAGTGAAGGTGGAATTGCAGAAATAAAAATTGATCAGGACATGAGAAGTTTCTCAGGAGATGTTATCTCCAGAGCTTGTTTTGGAAGCAACTTTTCCAAGGGGGAAGAAATTTTCAAGAGACTCAGAGCCCTCCAAGAAGCTGCTTCCAAGAAAGTTTTGTCCTCTGGAATCCCTTTCATGAGGTATTAAAAAAAAAAATGATTTTTTTTTAAATTCAGATTTTGTGGCCCTTTGAGAATCTTAATAGTAATTGTGATTTAATAACCCCTTTAAATTTGAACTTTTCTAATCACTATCTCTCCAAACTCGAATCGATTTTTCGTTTGACCACTTGTTTAGATACTATTAGAGGAAAAAATTTAAGTAACGATGTACGTACGATCGGTGAGTCATCTTCCACAACCCTTAATTATATGAGTCAGTTGAACATAAAATCATAAAATAAAATAAAAAATTAACATAAAAATTATAATCATTTGATAGTACCACATTTTCGACCTTGAATCGATTTTCCATTTGGCCACCCCTTGGACACTATTTTTAAATCATAATCTCTTTAATAATGAGAATGTACGATGAGTCATCTTCCACAACTCTCACCCGAGCAGGTCGATGATTGGTCATTTATGAAGCAAGAATAATAATCATTTAATAGTACACACATTTATCTTCAAAAAAAAAAAGTGGTCTATTCTCAAAATTATGAGCTTTTTTTTTTTTTTTTAGACAATTACCACTGAGTCCACTTTTGAGAAAATAATTCCACCCATACCAAAACCAAAACGGGTCGAAATATATTCTTATTCAATCGCACTACAGGCATATTTCGCGTAAATTTCGAAATCAGCAGTACTAGGTCCCTCGAAAATGAAATCAGTAGTTCAATTCACTTGAATATTAATCTGAACTACGAATCAGCAATATTAGCATTTCCTTTGTAGATACACAAAACTAAATTTGTTTTACTTCTACGTGACAGGTCCATCCCCACAAAGCACAACAGGGAAACATGGGCACTAGAAAAGGATGTCCGAACATTGATCCTGCAAGTAGTGAAGGAGAGGACACAGGCCGGGTACGAGAAAGACCTCTTGCAAATGGTGCTTGAAGGTGCTAAAAACAGTGACTTGTCCCAAGACGCGATCGACCGGTTCATCGTTGATAATTGCAAGAACATTTACTTGGCCGGGTATGAGACCACTGCTGTTTCTGCCACGTGGTGTCTCATGCTATTGGCCGCGAACCCTGATTGGCAAGAGAGGGTTCGGGCTGAGGTTGTTGAAGTTTGTAAGGGGCAGGTTCCCGATCCTGACATGGTTCGGAAGATGAAGCAGGTATTATATGTTTGAATTCGTAACAAATAATCGATACAAGTTCACAAGTTAATTCGGACATTCAGTTATATAATAATAATAAATAAAAAAAGTACAACACTCACTAGCTCCATTTTTTTTTTCATTCGATTTGCAGCTAACCATGGTGATCAACGAATCATTGCGCCTCTATCCTCCGGTGGCCGTGGTATCACGGGAGGCCTTAGTTGACATGAAATTCGGCAACATTCAAGTCCCCAAGGGCGTTAACCTATGGACCTTGGTGGTGACCCTGCACACCGATCCGGAAAATTGGGGGCCTGATGCCCTCAAGTTTAAACCGGATCGGTTTGCCAATGGTATCACTGGGGCATGCAAGTTGCCACATTTGTACATGCCATTCGGGGTCGGGCCCCGAGTGTGCCTGGGCCAGAACTTGGCCATGGTTGAACTGAAGGTACTGATTGCTCTCATCGTGTCCAACTTCTCTTTCTCCCTCTCCCCCAAGTACATCCACTCGCCGGCGCTTCAGTTGGTGATCGAGCCCGGTCATGGAGTTGATCTGATGGTCAAGAAGTTGTGAAAGAATAGGGCCGTGCCAAACACCCGTTTTGACCTTTTTTAATGCACCGGATCCAATCAGGTCGCGTTTTAGTCTTTATACCCTCTGTATTCTATTAAGAATATTTGGCTTCATGTCACGAGTAGAGAAGCTTTTGCTGTTGAATGTATACGCCTAATCATATTTTTGTGTTATTTTGTTATGGGAATTGGATCCTCTCTCCGGTCTTTTATTTGGCCTGGACAAGATAGTCCAAATCTGAACCGTTTATTTGTTACAAAATTTGGACTGGAGAGCATCCGATTCTTTTGTTTTGACGATGTACATTATTCACAAGTTAAATAAAATAATTCGAATTTCTTGAATAATTAAATTGGAGAGTTCAAATTTGCCGATTCTAATTAAATTGGAGAGTTCAAATTTGCCGATACAGAATGAGAGAGCATTGCGTGTTGGAATGAATTTTAGGGAAATTACATATATGCTCATACACTCATGTGGTATTCACGTCTTAAGTTGGGCCAAATTATAAATAATTAAAACATTTCAGACTACAATAAATATGGGCACGAAAATACCCATCGATACTCTACCGTTAGCCTGCCTTTTCTCACTCAGTTTGTATATTTTTATTTGTTGTTCAAGCCCCGTTTTCAACCAATTGATTTTATGGGATTTTTCATTAAAAATTTTGGGAAACTAGGTGAGTTGATCCAGAAAACACTGAGTTATAAAGAAAAATACCCATTTTTCGATTCGGTACAATAATCCGGTGCAAATATTGTTGGGAAAAATACGGCAAAAAGGAAATTCCAAAGGACAATTTCTTTCCAATATCAAAACAATAACAGAAACCGAATTGAACAATATAAATAGAGATATAAACAGAGTGATGGAAACGAAGCAGCCGAGTCCTGTATGATACCACATTCTCATTAACACGGCTGACCGTGGGTGTTGTAGGATTCACCGGCATCTTTGTCCCAACATAAAATAGCTAAAGACGGAACACCACAGTCACTGCATTGGTGAACTTACTTGTGTCTGCCTCTCTCTCGAGGAACTGTATTTTCAGATGTGAGCAATGGAGTGTGAAATTCTTATGTTTTTCAACAACTTCAGGATGACCAATATAAAGGCAAGTCGATACCCAAGTCGATAGTATTGGCTTGCAATGAACGAATGTGGAAAATGAATTGCCGTACTAAATGAAGCCAATGAATCTCACCACAAGGGAGAATGAACTGCAGGACTTTCTTCTCATTTGTCCTGATACAATATACACGTAATGTAACACATCAGTTGCCTCGGAAGACCCTCCGCGTGCCCATTTTAATTCATTCCAAATTTGTAAATTTTCCAACAAATATCTCAAACCCATTTGATAATCCTTGATTTGAATGGATTAATATTGCCCACTGGTCAGTGATCGTTTTTCCAAGTTGATCATTGTTGCAGTGTCACTGTCTTGGCTACCACACCTTACAAAAGATTCGTGCACCTTTTGTTCCCAGGTGGAAAATTGTGAAAAAGTTGTCCTTTCCAATGGGAACCATTGGAAATTGCAAGTCTATTCTCATGTCGACGTTAGTCCTATTCTAGCAAAACAATGCTACACACACCACTTTTCACATATCACCCACACACCCCTCTCACATAGGGGTGGGTCCCACATGTGGGGCCCATGTATGGGACCCACCCCTATGTGAGAGGGGTGTGTGGGTGATGTGTGAAAAGTGGTGTGTGAGTATCATTTTTTATTCTAGCAACACAGAGAATGTGACTTGCGGGTAAACAAAAACAAAAACAAGTTTAACTGTGTCGTAAACGTTTAACCGTTTCATCAAAGAAGTAGTTCAAGTGGTAACAAGAATGAATTATACACCTATATCCTAAGTTCGAAACTTAACAATTTCGTGGGTGGCCACATGAGAGAAATCTTTTGTGAATCCATAGTTCCAATGTAAATAATATGCCTTCGATGGACTGGGGAAGGTAATAGTCGAGGTACGCGTATGCCGTAAGCTGACCCGGACTCCTCTGGCTGTCGAAACAAACATATACACGTTTAACTGCATCTTCTCATTTTTTATGCAGGCACCTTTAGTCCTTTATGACGGGATCCCTTCTTTGTTCTCACCAACCTGTCCAAAATATGTAACTTTGAATACATATATCGATGTTCTATTGGGCCACCATTTGATGTGGTGCTTACGCTATTTACCAAATTATTTGATAGGTTATAATTGTTGCACGCGATTAATTTTATTGGGTATGTACGAAAATGTCAGGTTATTGAATAGGAAAACCAACCGGGACAGTTAGCCTAACAGTTGTTTGGTTATACACTTGTACTTAGGTGCGGAGCGTGCCTTGTGAGTTCAATTTATATAGGGAAGATGTTGCTATTGAGTTGGGGTTAGGGTAAAGCAAATTCTTCCAGGACAAAAAAAAAAAATTTAATAGAGGGAGACTACTTGCTTTTCATTTTTAATATCATGATAGGATCCAAAAATATTTGATATCTGCCGCACAGTCCAAAAAGTGAGCCAACAATATTTGATTAGTCCGAAATAGGAATGCGACACAACTTTTGTCATTGTTTTTCAAAGCATGAAAAGATAAATTATGGGTGGCTGAAAGAAATTTCAAAAACCGGCAAAACCAGTCAATATCATTAAAGAAGTGTCCAGACCAGTTTATGTGTAATTTGACTATTTTTTTTTTCGATTCAGTTAAAAACGGACCATCCATGCCGAGATTAGGAAATTCACAAAATATTTCTCTCCGGCGACTTGGTCCCAAGAAGTTGCCTAGTTTCAAACTCGAAAGATGACTCCCGTCACTGGGTTTACCAACATTCGTAAGTCGCCAGGGCCGGCCCAGGCCCACAAGGCCCGGGCCTAGGGCACTCCAAATTCCAAAAAGTTTGGGGGGTACTCCATCATTTTTTAAAAATGGGCAAGACTAAGACTCTTTTTTTACCCAAATAAAAAAAAGATCCAATATTAGTTACAAAATGGATTTATTACCAGCCGGTCACCTATTTCCTTCCCTAATTACCATTAAGGTCAAAAGTGTTTCTTAATTACCATCCACTCCATGGCAGTAGGCAAATTACGTTTCTATCCTTACGCATGATTTCGCGCGTCAATATTTCCTTAATTTCGATCACTGTTTGTTCCTCCTCTTCAAAATATACTCCAGTGTTTTAGTCCAGATTCGAAGTCTCGTTGAATCGCTTTCTTCAAGTTGATTTGATTTTTGGTCCAGATCTCTCTCTCTCTCTCTCTCACTCACAAACACACACACGCAGACACACACACAGTACAGTCCCGCACAGAGATTTGTTGCTTGGTTCAAATTGCTTCCAATCGATTTAGGTCGTTTTTTTGTTCAAAGTCATTGATTGTTTGAATTGTTTCTAATTTAGGTCAGATTTGAACAGATTTTATCTATAAGAGAAATGTACTATCTACTTTGCAAATTGATTCTAATTTAGGTTGTTTTTTAAGAATGCTTTTCATTGAAAGTCGTTACAGAGATGAGATTGATTTTTCCTCGAAATTCGTTAGCTGTTTGTGTTTCTTCTTTTCCCTGTATGATAATGTACTCTTCAATTTGCACTCAGAAGTTTCCTCTTCATACTGTTACAGATATTTGAGTAGCAGTAATTATCGAAAAAGTGAATTTCTCTAATTATAGATGTAATGAACGTTAGCTGTTTGTGTTTCTATACTTGACCGTTAAGAGCCTAAGAGCCAATGGTATAGTAGATTAGAGGTATGCACACACAGACATGCACGCAATTGTAGTTGGAGAAGTGTAGATTTTCTGCTAAATGTTGCACTTTGATTATTACAGTGTACACTCATGTGTACATTGATCCAAAAATTAAATTGTTGCCTAAGTCTTCTTGTTTGTTGTTTGTTTTAAGTTTGATGGCTAATTTAGTGGTTGTGTTATTACAGTGTACACTCATGTGTACACTTGAGTACACTCGTGTGAATCCAGTGTTTCTGTTATTACACTGATGTTGCACTTGGTTATTACAGTGTACACTAATGTGTACACCGATCCAAAAATTAAAGTATTGCCTAAGTCTTCTTTTTTGTTGTTTGTTTTAAGTTTGATGGCTAATTTAGTGGTTGTGTTATTACAGTGTACACTCATGTGTACACTGATCCAAAAGCTAAAGTGTTGCCTAAATCTTCTTTTTTGTTGCTTGTTTTAAGTTTGATGGCGAATCCAGTGGTTCTGTTGTGCAAGCGGGGTGAAACTAGTGTTGGTGTGCTTTTATCTGAAAGCTTGAAATTTCACTGTTTGATTGGTAAGTTGTGTGGTAAGTGGAAAGACTTGATTGAAGGATGTTTTTCGTTATCTTACTCGATTGAAGGTCATCCAAATTGTCTGTTGGATTGTGATGAGGATTTGACTGTTCTACATGCTTTAGTTGTGAGTTATCGAATTAGACATGTTAATATTGTAGTGAAGGAGTTAGTTGGATCTAGTTTTCCTGTTGCGGTTGATGATGGATGTAGTAGCAGTTTGATTGTTGAAGGTGGTGAGGTTGTGCTTGTAGGAGGTGGTGAGGTTGTGCCTGAAGTTGTTGATGGGTTAGACATGATATCATCATTTTCTAGTCATGCAAG